>KI422857.1:4080-44077 GCA_000473375.1 Anopheles culicifacies
GTCTTGAGACGATACGAACTCATCATCAATAAATAAATTCCAAACAACACACACACAAGGTAACAAACGATATCTCAAACATAAACAATAATGCAAGCCGCTGCAGTGTTGAGCTCCGTGCAAAGTACATATTTATGTTTGTTTTCTGTGTTATAATACTCTAACACATGCTTTACTCATGTACCAAATAAAAACAAGCTTGAAAAAGCCGCCAATCATTGCCGACATAGTACCACCAAGCACAGGGCCAAACGCGTCCAAAATTGTTGCATTATGATGGTGCTTGTATTAATTAAACACAAATTCGGCTCGGTGTCACAAAGACGAAATGTAAACATCGCTCCAGTTCGGTTAATACAACGGAATCGATTCATTCATATTTTCGGAACACGTTTGTACAGCAACTTTTGCAGCATGTATGTTTGCTGATACGTTTTTTTTTTTTTTGTTGGATTACAGTTTGCAAATGTTTCGGAATGTATTTTCAAATAGCTTGTTGAAAGAATTCTTCTAGACGTATCACACCCGGCAACATGGTGCTTTAGCCAACGTTTTGTTCAGCAGCTCAAAAAAGTGTTCCACTCCATAGACAGTGTAGCAGGTCACCGGTACTACACGAGAACATGTTTTCTATTTCTGACCCGTTCTTTTGCGAATCATTCCCATGTTGCATTTTACTTTCACTCCCTTTCATTTGTGTTGCGATATCTTCCATGAAACACTCATCGATATGTTCGACCTACAACCAGATTGCATAGCTTCAGGCGTTGTTGGACTTGGACAATCGAAACTAGCAAAAACCGTTCCACAAGAGCAGCCAAACCATTGAAAGAATGGCAGACAGCTAGACGGCAATGCAAAAAAGGGGTATAGCAGAAGAAAAAAAACAGGAAGCAACAAACACGCAGTACATGCAGCGTGCAGGAATTGGTCGGGTACCATGCTGACCACGGGCTGCTGACAACAAAAGCTGGATGCTCCCGCAGCGGACGCGTCATAAACATTTTGGCCTGCAAAATATTTATTTACGATATTTCCGGCTTTTGGTATCGTGCGGTCAGTCTCATTATAAATATGGGCCTCTCCTGTCTCCGGCAGTCCAGTGTGTACCGGCCACGTGTTTGGACCAGAACGGATGTCGCCACTACCACCAGCCGGGTTCTTGATTCCTGCTTTCGGAACGGAGCACCATATTTGGGTGATATTGGGCTGCTGTGGAGATGAAAGCAATCTCCAAACAGCAATGAGCATATTCACACACGCATACAGACACGGTTCATGGTGTGTGGGAATTCCTTGTCGTAGGCATTTCGGATGGGGATCTGCAAACGAAGCGAATCTGCTGTGTGTTTCTGGTTGCAAACATTCCATCTGACACGTCTCCGTATATGTGTATGTGTGTATTGGAAGTGTCCCTCATGCGAGGGATGAATTTGCGTACAAACGTTCAGTGGAACCGCAAACACAAAATGACACACAGCTCCTGCCGTCCGAATGTCCGGACCACCTTGAAGCACGGTTAGAATGAAACCAAGCTGTCCTAGGCAGGGCAACAGCTGGAGCAAACAAACAAAACAAGCACTGATTGTTGTTGAAAATAATGCTAAAATGATTGAAACGTTTAATCTCACTCCGTGAGGCTGTTGTGCAATAGAATTCCAGAAAACTGTATGCCCTAATACTTAATATTAGACAGCAAAACAACCACCTTCCACGTGGTGAGTTTTAAAATTCAACATCGCCTGCTACGACGCCACTCATTTCATTGATGAGATGCTTTCTCAATCAACCGTGGCTGGTGCAGAAGGCAGCCCTCTTCCATTTGCTGTTGTAAAAGTTCTTCGTTTTGTAAAAGTAGCCCCATTTCCTTCGTAAAATGCCTCGTGGGAAGATAAAAGTTAAGAACGACGATGAAGGTATCCTACCGAATCCTCCGGAAGCGGATATTGTTTTTCCTGCCGTTGCCTCAAAAGCCCGCCAGCTGTTTTGGCGTGTCGGCTGCAGATACGATACTGATCGAACCATGTTTACGCTACTATCGCGTAGTACTACGTTGGCGGGTAGTACATACGTGTTGATGATTTTGGAATGTTAACATCTTCCCGTACATTTGCGGTGCATCGCTGTAGGGGCAGTGGGTTGATGTGTTGCTTTGCTGCCCACTTACTTATTTTTTGGAATTCTAGTACCCCAAGGGAACAAAGAAAAAAAATGCCCCGCCTAAGAACGTTATTTTGAACGCCTACAGGAACGCCTTAAATATAGGGCATCCGTCAAAACAATGAGTTTGATCTAAAAATATGTAGAGGATTCCGGCGGTCTTTTGTTTTGTTGTTGATTGTTGTTTGGAAAGTTTTTTGTTTTGTTTTTCTTTGAAAAATTAGGAAATGTATCTATGTTTTGGTTTGATTAGCTTTTATCTTACGCTAATCTTATTTTAAGTGATTTTATAGACGTAAATTGCTATTGCTCATATACTTCATTTTAAAATTTTTATAATATTTTCATGTAGCAAAATTATAAGCCTGTTTAAACATGATATTGGTAAAGGTTTTATAAGTTAGTAAAACTTTTAGATTGATTTCAGACCTTTTACTACCAACATTTACGCTGGATTTGGTTGGTATTTTGACAATAAACAAAATTTTTAAAATATAATTAACTTAAATGTGTTAAGAAAAATTAAAAAAAACCCAAAATGTGATCAATGTCACGTAAATAAAAAATGGAAAAGCTATTAAGTCTTTCAAGTAACGCTAAGTATATTTTCAACAAATCGTTAAACATATATACTGGAGCAAATTATTGCAAAGATGTTTACTAATATTATATAATGTAGAGATAAATGTGTGACCGATGTATTGAAAATCAACACTAGTCACGTTACGGCCATAAAAAAAGGTTTTTATTTGTATTAAAAACGTATTTATGGAAGGAAACATAAGTAAAGACGTAGAATTTCTTTAAATGCAAGCCATACAAACACCATTGATATTTATATCTTAGGGATCGAAAGTAAACCTAACAAAACTGGTATCCAACGTGCTATATTTGAATTTTTGTAAACATTAAAACACAATTTCTAACAAAATGAATTTAATATTAAAATTATTGTTTAAAATTAACGTTCAGTAACATGATTTTAACCAAATAAAATATTTTACTCTATTGGATTTTTCTCCATATGACATTGTTTTCAATAGAATTATAATACTAATACAAAGCATTAATAAAATTCAACACTAAAAAAATACTTCAAAATAATTAAAACCATGATGATATAAATGGAATCAAATCACCAAACAAAACATAAAATAAATTGTAGGCAATCAATAAAATCAAAATGAGAATGTAGAACAGAGTACGTTTATTCAGTTTTAAATGAATCAAATTGATAACAAAAAATAAATTCATAGCAGGCAAAGAATATGTACGACGTACGTTGAAATTGTTGTGTTACCTAAAGTATGAAGAAATGCATTGCAGTATTATTCTCACACAATAACGATTCAACAAGGATGGATATCATACCGTCAGAAGAAAAACCTACAACTCATCCCATCTCCATTGGCATCGTTAAGGGCCGCCTGCTCTCAAGGTGCCATTTCTGATGATTGCTCTCATGCATAACATCTTCGCTCGATAAATTCACGCTTTTGTCTTGCATCCTCAGCCTCAGCAACACTGCCCAGCTACTACCGTCCCACCGCATCCACCGGCCAGAGGGATTAGTGAAGACAAACATGGGACATATGCAGACATATTGGCCGTGCACCGAACGGCTACGAAGACAGATTACGACTTCCGCTTATTTGCATGATTTCATCGGCATTCCGTCCTGGGCAGGGTGAATCCAACCACCGGTACCGGACCCGACGATCAACGTTCCCGGGTGTTCGGGCGTTTCTAATGCGGCAATTTATGGCAGTTTACATTTGTTTTGCAGATTTAACCATATGCGATATCGCATTCGATCCGAGGTTGATGCCGATACCGATTGGTCTGATCGGTAATCGGTAGGCAGGTGATGGGAGAAGAAATGGCTAAATGTGAATATATCTTCTGCAAAGAGATTCCACCAGAGCTATGGACGGTATGGAGGATTTTGTCTTTGATCCGAGATGACAGATTTCACAGAGGATAGATTTATTTGTAAATTCGAAGAAATTTGTCTATTGTAGTAAATATACGTAAAGAGATGTTTTTCCTACAAAACGTATTAAGCTATTTATTGTAGAAAGAGTATCCTTACTAGGTTTAATTTTGAAGATCATTTTATCTCATCACCTAGAGATGTGTCCTCTGTACATCTCGTTCACAAATAGTCCAGTTTTAACCACTTACCGCCCTTTACATAAGCTCGTTCTTACATAAAATCACGTTGTGTGTTCATCAATTCTGGAGGACCGTACTCGTAAAAGCGGATACAATCCATAAATAAACCCATCGCCGACTCGCAATTGTGCAACGATACAAAACCGGGGCTCGATTGTTCCGTTTTTAGCCACAGCCGTGTACATGACAATGAATGCTTCCACGTACGTGTGTAATGGCCATCCACAAGATGATGGACAAATCGTTACAGTAGGTGGAACTATTTTTACACGACCTTCTCTCACCTTTACGAAGAGGAGTGTCCGTTACGCAGCCACTCGGTGCACAATTACTGACAGGAACAATTAATCGATATTGAATTAAAAAAAAATAAAAAAGACTTCGTTGAGTCTTCCTACAGACTTCTTAATCGGCAGTCTAAAAACAGGAAACTTTATTCCTTTCCCAACTGTGACACAAAAAAAAAGAGAAAGAAAAACATATCTTCTTTCACAGCTAACACCGGCGATTCTGTGGGAAAAATATTCTTCACAAATCATTATAAATTGGCATTGTGCGCTAAGGGGATGTCAGTGACAGTGTCCCACCGGCAAACCCTCGCAGTATCGTACATTCGGTGACGGCTGGCAACAGGAAACGGAAACCGATCCCGATGGTCGAAAACCTACCGACGCGGTGAAGCGGTGGTGGAGCCGCACGTGGCACCAGCTGGCAGCCATGTCCCGAAGAATGGTGCCACGTCCCCGAAAGCTTCTCGACTCGACCGACCTGCGGCTGGCAGTGAAGTGTATTCATTCACGCACACTAGAACCCGTCCGCTGCAGATGTCAGCCAGTGCCGAATGGTCGTGCCGAAAATGGATGGAAAGGTTACGAAAGGCGAAACGTTCATGAAAAGGAATCGTAGCAGCAGCAGCAGCAAGGAAGACGGCGGTACAACCTTGGCCGGTTTCGGGATTTCGGGGCTAAACTTCGTTGACCAACGGCCACACATTGCACCTACCGGCCGGTAGGATGTAGGGCGAAGGTAAGCAACGGACCGGGTGACCGTTTGCCGTGCGCGAGGGTTAATCACTTCTTAGCCACCCGGCGGCACCCGGTACTTTGGGTGTTGCAGCAAAAGAACCAGCAGCGCCCGGAAGGCACAAAACATCGACCGGGCGCGCATTTCATTACCGGCCCACCAGTGTGCCCTGGTGGAGTTCTGTTTTCTATTACTTTTCCGCCATCTGCTCGGATCTGCCTGCCTTCGAGGATGGTGGGATACGCTCAGCAGACGCAGACACTCACTGGTTCCTTCTCGTTTTGCCTCACACACACAAACGCGCGCGCGAGCAAATGGCCATCTGCTGCTGATGGCGTTTGGAGTTCGCTTGGGTCGGTGTGTGAACGGACGAACGGGGCCAGGAATTGGAAGCACTTGGCGTTTGTCAGTGGCAGCCCTGTCTGTGGCCGAATGCCCTGGGTATGGTGTGGAAGTATGGTTTCTTCCACTACCCGGAGACGCTGGCTTCCGGTTAATGTCCGAACGCGCGGATGCCTGGTTCGGGATCTTCGGGCACTGCGCAAAGGAAATGCCGGCGGTTGGTTTCTGTCATTATCGACGAACGACCGAGTGCGAGTGACTCCTGCTATTGCTGCACTTTAACGTTACACCAAACCGTTGTCTGGAAGTGACGTAATGCAGATTTGCTTTCACAGCTCTGGCCGGCTGTTGAGTCAACTTTGAACGTTCGATGCAGATGACACTCTCCACCATACTTCATTGTTATCACATCAAGCGAATAATGCATTTTCTTGAATATGCATAAATTGTGTGTAACAAGTACGTAAGTAGTAATTCCAAAAATAAATAGCTTTCAGCTTCGATGTTGAACATGTGTTTAAACAACTCATTAATAACTCGTTCTTCATAAATAACAAAGTTACCATATACTTGAAAATAAATTCAAAATGTAAAAAAAACTCAAACCTTATTAGATTTAAATTAGTAGGGCTCTGATTAAAACAAAGTTAAGACAAATAAGGTTATTACATACTTTCCATAAGGAACCTCAATTATCTTGGTCAAAAAGGTTTTTATAATATTTTGATAACTTGCAGAGGTACTGGCAAGCCCAAAAAGGAAATACCATAATCATTATAATAAGTTTTTAATCCTTTTGTAAGCTTACTTCTTGCTAAGTTTATTTTTTGATTTGAGTTTTCACAACTGTTTGAGATATACTTGATCGTTTAGGGATCGTTAAGGGTATTTTATTAACAGAATGACAAACATTGCCTACAACAATGTGGCACAAACACGACAATAAAGGCAACTCAATTGAACTCAACCTAATAAAATTATTTTTATGTTTATTGTCTTTGCAACAAAAGCTAACAACACAGGTGTGATAATTGAATCGAACACAAGAGTACAAAGCAAAGAATTGTAAATGCATTCGTGCAGCATTCCCAGGATTATGGAGACAATCCAAAATTGCCTTGATGAGTAAAGAGGCAAAATTAATTAAAAGCTCTTCAACTGTGAAATTGAGTTAAATGCGAGTTAAATACACTATTCTGTGAATTGTTATATAAATCTTCTCGGCCAGAACACAAATACATCAGCACTTCATTTCATGGTCATTTATAGAGAATGCTCTTTAGATATTTTGTTCTAAGTAACACTTCTAGTACATTCAAGGGATATGATTTGAACAGAATGAGGCCATTGCGAAAAATTGGATAAGGATGGTTTTTATTACAAACACAACTGCTCAAGTGAACTTAAAATAAACTCATTGTAACTACTCTTAATTTTAAACATATTTTCAACTTTTCTCTCTTCCGAAATGATGGTCATTGAGAGTTAAAGCAGTAAATGTACAAAAAGAAACGTATTTTAACAATTTTTAGTCACGATTTTGCATCTGAATATTTTTATTACTTTGGTTTATATTTTGTTACATTTAGCATAACGATTTGACAACTTATTTTCTCAATATTAATTTAGCAGTTTTGCTCTACCAACGGAAATCAGTTTAACATATTTTGAACATAAATTTTATTTCTAAATTTAATTATAAAAATATTTTGTTTTTTTAATAATTTTAATGTTTTTTTAACATTTAACTAAAATACATGTTTTAATATAGTTTGAAAAAAATAATGAACATTGTTTTACTGAAATATATTCACCCAAAAATATGGCGCCAGAAACCACAGACAAACGGGCGAACGGTGTTAGAAGCTTGCTGTGAAATGTCCCGAAGGCCCTACCAGTAAGTGCAACGATCGGGAAAATTTTCAGCTGCTCTCAGCCGGCATCCGCACATTTCCCGTCGTATATTCGCAATCCTGCATCGGAAGCTGGCCAGCGCCGGTACATTCTTTCCCGAGTGCATCGGCCTGTGTGCGTGTGCAGTGTATTAAAATATTTATTTTTCTATTTTATATAAATTGTACGAAAACAATGCCACATGTGCGACCGTGTTTGGGTGTGGTTTATTTTTGGGCATTGTCACCCATCCGTAGGCATCCCCACTCAGCTCTCCCCCTTTCGAACTGCATTCGGAACGGTGGGAGGTTTTTCCTTCCATCATGATAAAGCAAAATGGAGAGGGGGGAAGTTTTGGGGTTTTTTTTTGGGAGGAGGGGGGAGGTGGAAGGGCCGAGCACGGTACCGTAACAGCTGGATAAACGACGTGTCCATTCAAGCGAACGTACGAGTGCGGCCGCACGGAAAAGGTGCGTTGTTGGATGGTGCTGGAAATTGGATGCCGGCGAAAGCACCGCGCTAACGGCTGCGGTATGTCGATGCAGTGGAAGAATTTAAAATAACAAGCAGAAAGAAACACAGCAGCATAATAGTGTATGAGCCGGAGTTTATTTTCCATTTAATGCTATTTTAATTCACAATATTTCGACAAACCGTAATTTCACTCCGTAAGCGATGTGGAAAGCGTTGTTCAATTAAAAATGTACCGTCCAGTTGGGACCTTTTTTTTATTCCCATCATTGGCTCTCTCTCTATCTTTCCAACAAGCAAAGGGAAACATTTCCGTTTGGAAGTTAATAGAAAAACAAACAAAACATTGCAAACTTGCAAAAGTTTCACCGACCCGGGGGTTGTGTTGAAATTTCCACCCAATTGCAATAAGTGGATAAACAAAACAATGCCACCGCAAACGAAGAGAGAATGAGCAAACTGGCACCGGGAAAAATTACGGCCGCCCTGCTAAGTGATGAAGAAAAATCCTATCTCCGATCGACCGATGGACCCAACATTCGCCCACCAGCGCGGGAGGATTTATCGCAACACTCCCAATCGAAGGGGTGTGGGGGGTAGAGGTGGGCGAGGAAGTGGGTGTAACATTTCCCGCGGTGAACACGCGGAAAACACACCAGAGGCCAAAACCGGTGGGAAAATTCATCGATAGCATCAAAATGTGGCAATAAAAATCGCTCCATCGTTCTCACCTCACCTCATCGCGTCCTTTGCGTGATTGTTTTTTCCTTTTTACTCCCGTCCTCACTCATACCGTGCTGCTCTTCCCGTCTTGATACACGAAAAGCTTACCGTCGATTTTCGCCCCGTTTCCACTTTCCCCCTTCCCCTTTTGCAATACCCTTCAATGAGGGTTGATTATGTTTTTCCTTTTCTGTGTCGGTTGTTGCGTTTTTCACTCACTCTCTCCCTCTCTCTCTCTCTCTCTCTCTCTCCCTCGATTTGCCAGACGATCCTTGGCCACCTTCAGCTGGTCGTGTTCGCACACCGGAGGGCGATTTTCCGGCGCTTTTGCATTCCTCCTTAAACGTTGGTCCCTTCCCCCATCGTACGTACCCGGGCGTGTTGTCCTGCGGCTTAATTTACCGCCCGACAAAAGCGGCAAACTGGCGAGGAACGGTTTGCAGGAAGGGCAAAAGAATACGAGGATGATTTTGCAGATGGATGCACACTCACACCGGCCGTCATGTTTCCCATCCCGCGTTGGATGGTAGGGGGTGGTTTCCGTTCGTTCGCTGATACCGGGTTTGGAAAAGCAGCGCGAGGGCAATGTTCGGACGGAAAAGAAGCTTCCCTTCGACCCCTTTTGATTTTGTTGTTTTTCTAGAGTTTCTTTCGATTTTTTTTGCGTGTATACCTCTTGTTTTCCGTTTGTCCCTTTTCTCACTCCTTATAACACCACCATGGGCACCACCATTCGCACGTGAAGAAACGTAGACAAACAAGCGTGTGAAAGGAACACAAATGCCAAGGGTGGTATGAACTTAGGCCAGTGTTGGTACTCTTTACAAGAAAAATTGTGTTGTAGGCCATTCGACAACTTTGATTAATTTTTTAAACATTTAAGATACATGTATTGCTGAATTGGAGAAGCAAGTTTGAGAAGACTGTTTGTTTTTGCTATGTTTAATGACAATACTGATACAATTAATGACAATATATAATAACGAAAAAAACAAAAACATTACGAGTCATAAGTAATAAGCAAGAGTATTAAAACTGGAAACAATTTTCAAAAATTATTTTCTTTGTGACCTGACACGCAAAGTTTTAACGCTCACGCCTAAATTTATGCAATTATTTAACATATTCATTTAATTGAAGCCTGAGTAACTGTCAAGAATGTTTATAATAAATAGCTGTTATTTTTTATGTGGACAACAAGACTATCTCGAATAGCCAACAGAAAGCTCTGAAGGTCTGTACGGGAATGTACCATCCAGCGTACCCACATGGTAATGTAATTTGACCCAGTTCGTGCTGACAACGCAATCCTTCGTCTTAGCATTATCGCACGCTTCCTTGCCGTTTCCATCGTTCATATTTAACCACTCGTCCAGTATTATCCCTTCGTCCAGCTGGCCAGCACATGGACCGATAAAAAAATGTATCCAAACGAATCAGATTCAAGCAGTCCTTTTTGGTACTTTTCACCCCTCACTATCGCACCCCATACACTTCCAGCGCGTTCGAACTTGCGCGCTCGAGAAGTTTATACCACGTTGTTGATTTATCATCATTAAATCCGCTATTCGCTGCCCAATACCGGAACGTTGAAAGCCGTTACACTAGCGCACGCGATGGATCAATCAAATCTTTTCCGAAACGGCAAACCATCGAACACTTAGCGCAATTACCATTTTGTCTGCCATGAGGTGGTGCACGATTTGCATAAATAGTTTTGTTTACGTTGGAAATCGTGGGAAAAGCATCAACCGATCGCGCAAACTGTCTGCACGTACGCGGCAACGGTGAATGGTTGACGCGCTCATTGCGTGTTTAACACACGTGAACTGATAAGTTTCTGGATTACGGATAGGAATAGCAAGAATTAGGGTTGCGTGAATCGATTTTTATTTGAAATAAATTGGCCAAATTGCCAGAATGGGTTTTAAACGCCTGTGGGTATGCAATATGAGTTGGGCTGAATCTGAAATGTTCATTCAGAATTCAAATAACAATTTAACCAACATAAAAAATAGCTAAATAGTGTGTAATTATTGCATACATATACAGGTTAGAAGGAATTTTGAATTTAAATTGTTTCATTCATTATTTTCCGTTTTTTTAGGAATAGATTTTTAAAAATTAAATCACGAATTGTAAAATATGCTATCCTTTTTCTTCTAAATTTACAAACCGTTAACTTCCAATAATTAAAATTGTTACATGTTTCAACAGAACTTCAAAAACACACACGGTTTCAAAAATGATTATAAATTTGAAACTTATGAGTTTAAGGAATACAGAATGATTTCATTTTTTCATAAACTTTTGTATGTAATTCTGAACATATTGGAGGATATAAAAAGCTGTTGGTGTATATTTCGTGAATATTCTCTTTTGTTACAATTTTAAAATTGAAATTTCTATTACAGGTTTGCTAAAACATTTCGATTTTTTTTATTTAATTTCCGTTGAAATGAATTTATTACCATTTGTTCGTTTTGCAAAGAAGGGCAAAATAAATAAATGCATTACATAAAAGAAACACATTTCTTCAAATGTTCCCTTCTTCTTCATGACAACATTGCCTTTAGGGTTTTACAGCTTAGCAGAATATCGTGAGCATCGTTTGCTCTCACAAAAAACACACGACCGTTAAGCACCGTTAACATTGTTTTGAATTTTTTTTGTATTGTTCTAAAAACATTTCAATCGTTATCGCCTATCCAGCGCACCTCAACCGTACAACCAGCAAGGATTACTGCCACGAAAGTGTGAGCTGCAGCGCGAAAGTAGTTACGCGTACCATCGCACTGATATGCAAATGAGTTTTCCTACCCCCGTGGTGCTCTCAGTGTTGATTTTGCGTACCGGGTTTTCGGGAACCGAATGTTCCTTTCCGCCAGCGAGACGAGCAAAGCTTTTCATCTGCCCGTCTGTAATTGCGATTCCGTACCGTAGAACAGCATGTTGAAAGCTGTGCTTGTTTAATCCGATCCCAACCGAATAACCGAGCAACACCTCGGCTCAGTTGTCCGGTGGCTGCTCAGTGGCCTTTCCCGGAGGTGACCATCCTTGTCTATGGTGTTATTACCTTGCGGGGAAAATAATGGAAAATGGGTTGCGACAAACAGGGTGTACACTGTTTGCTCCTTTCGATTGCCCACATAATCCAACCAGATACGGCATACGGCGGTGGAGAAATCATTTTTCCATAGCATGCTACCTTCTTGCTGCATTTCGCTCTGCAGCCGATTTGAACTCTATTGCCCGACAGTCACTGGTGCTTGCGCTTCATCGAGCAGTTGGCGCGAATCTCAACACCCGTCCTGAAAGACACGATTCCAATTCCACTGCCGGGTGTTGTCGGTCCCAAACCCAGCCCACCCAAGACATGATTACCAATTTGCAAACATTTGCTGATTCATGGAATCCTTCCGGGACAGAGTGTGCCCTTTACGGGACGCGTATCAGCATCCAGCCACACGGTACTATTGCGTGCCGTGGCATGCCAGCGACCACGATGGGAGAACTTTTCTCTCCCACCCCCAACACGTGCTGACGGGTGGGAAAAAAGCGATAAAGTAGCAGTCCATCCCTGGGATGGGCACAGGACACACAGGGGAACAAGAGAGGGGGGATAGGAATGGGAGAGGAAAATAAAATCAACCAGGGAGTGCACATATAATTCTTTCTTTATCAAATCAACCGCACGCGCTCGGCGAGAGATTTTCCCACAAGCGCCACCCGCAACACAACGGGCGGGAAAAATCAGTGCACGCGAGTGCGGGATGACAGAGAAAAAGGGGCTGAATATCGCAAGATAGATTTTTGCTCTCAGTACCACCACCTCAAGGAAAGGTCCGCAAACGGTGCTTTGCGGCGAATCCAACCAATCTCCCGTTCAGTTAAGATTCTTTCGCAAAAAGGACACCAAAAGGACACACGGTGGCACAAGGGAAGGCAAGTCAGGGGCGCCAGTGGGTTATCACTTTTTCCCGTTTTATTTTGCGCACCGTTTTCTTTATTCCCCACCGAGCGAATGTACACGGGGAATGGTCCCATTTTTCTGCTGGCTTGGATTGAGCACGTTTCGTTGGTCCTCCTGTCGTCGTAATCCTCGTCAACGCTCAACAGGACTCGCAATGGGGTGGGAAAACTCAAGTTTAGCCCACCTGCAAAATTGTAGACAAGGTTTCCCTTCTTCTTTCCTTTGCTTGCAACACATGTTCGGAGGTTCGCTCTCGCTTCTGCGCTTCTATTATCCATGACTCCTTTTAGCAACGTTTACCATCTTCCCATCGTTCAGCAAACACTCAAACCCTGACTGTGGTTGAATTGATAAGAGACATTCGCATGGGTTGGCAAGGTTCGCACAGGGGAGGATCGCTGAAGCAGCGAAAGGAAAAGGTCACCCAAAGTAATGAAGCGTTCGGTGTTCCCGAATGTAAACACAATTTAGCACCTGATTTGTAATTAGGATGAGGCACGGCAAATGTATTGCCAGGTGAGTTTCCATTCGATTATGTACGTGGGGAGACGGTGCCACCCCATTTGTTACATTGATGGAGGTGGTTTATCTTACACCCGAAAGTAAAGCTCACTAATGAAATATTGTGTTTCGGTTTCGTTAGTAACATTATTTGGCACAAGAAAAATACCCAGATAATAGGTAATATAAGAAAAATATTATATTTCAACTCACCTTTCAATTTACGAGCACTCGTCTCGTACGTATCTTTATCTGGTATCTCTTCTTTGATTGCTTTACCATCGAGTGCCATCTGCAAAAAAAAAGAAAATAAAAATGCGGTTCATTAAGAACAAATACTAGAATATGATGAATAAAATTTATTGCTTTCTAAAATAATAGGTTTAATATTATAATTTATACAATGGTTTATCAAGCTATAAAAAGAATATAGCATATCCCATCAAAGTAATACTGAATTGTAGAACGAAAATTATTATATCCATGCGGCTTAATACATATTTTGCATTGTTTTGAAAAGATGCCTTTATAATTGCCTTATCTTAAAGAAACGACGCCCGAATGTAGGCAATTTCCAAACAAATACTTCTTACTGTGCGTTTGAAGTGCATTTTGGTTGGTGGTCATTTAGCAAACTATTTAAGTATTCTTGAACTTTAAAACACAGCTCATGATTTACAATACATTATATTGAATTGTATAAAATTTTGGATTTAAATAAATTACAATTGTTCAACAGCAAAAACGTATGTAATTGACACAAAATGGATAACCTGGTTAATCTCCATTTGGTATTTTATTTTTCATTTAAAGCTGTTTGAATTAATAACGAAGCACAAATTACTATTTATTGAACACTCTTAAAAGGGTACACTTTATGCAAACCATTATTTTACAAAACTGTTGACTTATACAATCACTTTCATTCAAACCAAAGAAGCTCAAAGGCTTGATGAAGTATGGAGAATTGTAGTTAAAATGTGTTAATAATCAATAACTTTAAATTAAAATTTTTAAAAACATCAGAAATAAAAACTGAGAGTTAAGATGGGTTTTCTCTAAAATATATTGTTGATTAGATAAGATAAATTTGTAAAACATGTAGTTTATGTAACCAATATATTAATTAGTTATTTATCTGGAAAACCAATACAGCCAATACAATCAATACAACAACAAACAATAGGTGTACACATTTATACATGAAATTTGATAAAACAGTTTAAAATTGTAATTTTAAAATTGAATTAAGTCGTTTTAAAACGTTGTTTACTATTGAAAAAGTATTGACATTGTATGCCTGACGACATTTTATACCGTTCTACAACCTGGAGAGAAGTAAATAGTTACGTTGAACAAAGCTTGACGGTTTGCTGCCCATCAAAAGTCCGATGTAGAACATCCAATCCTAATCGATGTTCAGACCGGCAAGCAAGAGTAGAACAAAAAACCAGAAAATTTAGACAACATCATTTACTGGCCGCTTCCCCACTGTGGTATCAACACCAGGTGTTGTTCTAACACAAAGCTCCTCTCCGGAATGTGTTTCCCCACTGTCTCTCACTCCACAATTGGTGGTTCACCCCTACCCCTCCTCCCAAGCACCGTCCGTGATTGATTAATGCAACACATTTTCCATTTCGGTTGCGCCATAATGACGCGTCACGTCTGCTACAGTGTGCCGCAGGCTGACGCTCCCCGGAGCAGCGAAACATTTGTGCGAATTTTCCACCCCGTACGCGCTAGCTCACCATTTTTCATTCACCATCGTTATATTTTCGGTTTCCCCACCCGTCCGAACCCACACACACACAAAAGCGAATGTTTTCGGTCGCTTTTCCTCAAGTGGCAACAGAACAGGTTCCTTTCGTTGGTGTGTTTTGTGTCGTTTTTCCTTCGATTTAGTTTCGTTTTTATGATTTTCGTTTTGTTTGTTTTCTTTACTTTGCACGACATTTTCTTCACGAACCGAAAACCGGTTCGAGCTTGGTCAAACGATTAAATTGACATTCAACCCCTTTTGTCCAATTAGAAAAACTGTCATCGACACGTTTTACCATCGAATGGAAATGAAATGGTACAGGGTGGATACGGGGGTGGGATGGAATCGGTGACATACAGGGTTGGAGGTGGCGATCGAACCGGAGCGATTGTTTTCGGCAGTTTGTTCACCAGACGACAAGCTGATCGAGGCGTTCCTCACTGGAGCAGTGTGTTGAATGCGAACGACGAAGAAAGCAAACACAAAAAAAAGTCTCGGTAGGAAAAATACATCACAAACCGCTCCGGTCTCGCTTTCCTCTCCCCTTTCACAGCGCACCCCTTTCCCAGAGGAGGAAAATGGAAAGAAAAACAAAAACAGTGCGCACAGCTGCGGAAAGCGCTGGCACAAAACGGAAAACCGTCAAAATCAAATCAAACCATTTGCTTCCAGCCATGCCAGCTGTTTTCGTACGAGCGCAAGACGCATTTAGCGAAGCACAGGAATTCGGTGTCCGCCAACGAAGCTGTTCGTGTGCTGTTCCACTATTCGCTTTTATGTGTTTTTGTATATATTTCAGGCTCATCCCTTACTCGTACAAATTATGAGCGGTGGGGGGGAGAATGAGGAATGGTAAAAGCAACACCTGCAAACAGCAGCTTGATTGTAATACACTATGTAAGGCATAGGATGGATAATTGGTACATGGAAATGTTATTCTTTAGTTAGAGTATTAGTACAGTTTGTTCTAAATTAGACTTGTATTAAGTTGTTCGACATTTCATTTGCATGATACTTATTAAAAGTAATTGTCAATAAACTAATTTATTCTAATAAAAAGGAAAATATACAGTTAATAAGAACATTAAGTTTTACATATAATTTGTTTTAATATACTTTATAAAACGCTAATGTAAGGCGTATAACTCTTGGAGTTTAATTAATTAAAATCAGTGAAAATAATAAAAAAGTTAGATCGATCTAATTTTATTACTGTTTCTTCCTAATAAATCAGCTTAAAGCCTATCTATTAAATAAAAAAATGCAATTAAAAAGGAAACTAATTAATACCTTAATTGTTAATGACACAAGACAAGACAACAGAAGAGAAAGGAGCAAAATGGATTTAAAATATGAGAGTAATTATTATTTTTACGGATTAGGTATATTGAATAAAAAGTCAGTAGTCATCTCTCTTCTTAAAAAGCATGTTTTGTATATTTTTCTAGATTGGAGGTCTAGGGTCTGGAGAAATTGCGTTAATAATATGTAAAATATAATTATAGTAGAGTATTCTTCAATCAAAACTTTTGCTAATAGAAATTATAGCTATTGGGAAATTCTCATGAAGACATTTGACACCTAATGAAACTGTGTTTGATATAAAAATAAGTATATTTAGTTTTAAAAATAAAAAGATTGCATAGATTTTCCATTCTTATGAACTAATGTCAGGGTAATGCAATTAAAAGTATTTAATGAAGGAATTCAATTCACACTCTTACAAAAAAATTTAGATTATGATAATAATGATAACAATAATAATTACATAAATTAATATAAATTAAGAAATGACTTTACTTTAATAATATCATGCTCAGTTTGCGAAAACCTTCACTTTTCCTTATTCAATAAAAACACCACAAACGAGTTTGCGATGAAATTATGCCGTTCCACTATCGAACAAGCGAACAATTTCCCACCAGATACCCCATAGGGAGGGTGAGAAAAAGGTTTCTTGCGGCTTGCGAGAAGTTGCACACCTGCTGCACCATGCATGGAGCATCGACCACCGGGGCAAACTGTGGCCAGAGCTCAATTTACACCTGCATAACGTCTGACCCGCAGGCGTTACAAATCGATTTATAAAAATGCCATGCCCGAGTGCAGTGCGACCGAGCGGTTCACGGTATTGTTGAACGAAGGCGACGATTAGAAAGGACATGCGGGCCTTACGGGCAAGCATTTGTGGGGAGGGGCGGTGTGGAATGGTCCTAAGGGGACGCATTGGAAATCTGTGCCACCGTGGAACCATTTGTCGAGACATTGTTCCTTTACCGCTGGGCTTACGATCCGAGTGGGTGTAGAAAGACGATGGAAGCTTCTGGTCCGATCTGGGGTGTGCAAGTGCCCAAGAGAGTGCATTATGTTGTTCGTCGTAACACCGGCACTGGAAAATGCTGGATTAGCTCGACCATTATGTGTGTGTGTGGATGTGGATATGCACACATACAAAGCATCCTCCAGTTGGCGGATGCTGGCACACCTATTCGCTGGCAAAACCACTCTCAACCTTCTTTCATCATTCTCCATTCACCCACCAATCGACTAACACCAGCATCGACTACCCTTAGAACAACAGGGACAAAAATAATAGGAAAAAAAAAACAAAAAAAAAGAGCCGTCCAACGATGGATCCACCAAAGCCACCAGCCGGGAGAGCTCGGGAAACATAACCTATATTAAAATATCGTTCTTCATAAGTTTTTGACAGATAGAACATATGGGCCCACTTGGTCGCTTTTCCTCGGAAGCATTTTCCGATGCGGTTCGCTTGCCCACCTGATCCTTGCGTGCTTTCGTATTGTTTTTTTACCTCTTCTTGTTGCTCGTACTTCTCTCTCCCGCTGCTGTACTTCTGTAAGGGCGACAGCCATCACACCACGCCATCGTCTTCTTCGTCGCCCATTAACACGATCAGCTTGCCCCAGCGCGCGCTCCTCCGACTACTTCGTGCCTGAGGCCGCTCTATCAGGTTCGTCCACAATATTAATGGATTGAAATTGTGCTGTGGAAGTTTTTCGTGGTGATACACACTTGCACCCGGTTGGTGGGATGGTGGGTTTTTTCTACCCCACCCTCTGTCCCTTACATTCTAGTTCGAATCCCTGGATTTCCTAAGCCGGTTGAAGATGAGTATAGATAGCACATTTTCTCTCTCTCTCTCTGTGTCTCTCACTCTCTGCTCCCCTTCTTACAGACTCTAATCCATCGACACATGAGCCACATCGCTACCTTACCGTTCATTTGAAACACGGTATGCATTAGCATCATCGACGATGGATGCTCTCCCCTACCACACCAGGGCACCATCGCAAAAAAGCTTCCCACAAACACACCCCTCTACCTTCCAACCACTTCCAATCACACCACATCCGGTGGTTTTGTAAGTAGCAAATATTTCCTGCCAGGATTTAATCCTGCCCTTTCGCGTTCTGTCTCAGTGCCGGCACTGAGACACCACGCTTATCTCTGCCGAACCGAACGCAAACTGTCATCGTCCGTTCGTTCGTTCGTTGGCTAAATATGCGATGTCCGTGCGTTCGTACTAACGCACCTGAGCATTAGGACAAAACGATCCGTCTCCGTGCACTGGAGGCGGACGTACGAACGGACGAAGTCCAATGCAAGCTGCCGGCTTTGGATGCGAATTGGGAAGTTCCCCCTGCAGAAAGGGGATTACAGTTTTTCCAAATCAAATCCAAATCAGTACGGGGTAATGGAAAATGGTCGTCTTAATCGGTGGCTTGGTGCTCTTGGGGGATGTACGGTTTTGCGACTATGTATGGTGCTTATCAGTGAACGAAACGAAAGTAGCAGTTCCCAGCTGTTTGACAGCCGTTGGGGATTTATAGGCAGGTTTCCTTCACCTTTGGTGAAAGATATTCTGACGACCTAGCAGTTGGTTTGTGGAATGGAATGAATTAGTGTAAACCAAACAACGGTTCCAATAAAACTTCATGAGTTATTTTATTTGTAAATGGGGGAATAATTTTTTTTGTTCAATTTCAATGAGCAATTAAATGCATAAGATAAGAAAAATCAATAAAACGTATGAATTATTTGCATACTTTCTTCTTCTCTTATGTTGTTTTTTAATATTGTTGTATGTTTATTTTAAATTATTTAAAAAATTCGTATAACTTTGCTGATAAGTTAAGTGTTAACATGCCCTAGTGAAGGAACATTTATCTTTATGTGATCTTAAACCGCAGTTTCATACACACAGTGTAGGATTTATCAACTTTATTTTCCATGGTGGACAGTATAGAGAGTTTTATCAGGATAATGTTTCTTAACAATAGGATTTTTCATTTCTGCGTAGGAATATTTCGACATCTGCTTCAAATTCTGTTTCCATGCGCCGATGCATGATTTTCTGTTTCGGCGTTCTATGCATTTCCCAGAGTTATAAAAAAAACGATATTAAATACCAAAAGGTGGTACTAAAGATAATATCAAAATACCTGTCCCTGAAATAGTGTCCATTTATAGATTGATCACAGCTATTAAATTACTGATTTTACATTAGTACATATAGGAATCAATTATACCAGCTCATTTGCTAAAACATGTTATAAAACTCGTAAATTTTAGTATCATCTTACTGTGCATTAAGTAACGTAAAGCTCATCCTGGTTCCGTTTTTGTATTAGTGATCAACTCTTTTTGATTTATTTTATGTAATTATGTTCATTTTTGTCTAAAGCTGACTCAACAATTCAATATAATTTATTCAGTTATGATTGTTTTTTATTTGTTTTATTATTGTGTATATATTTTTATTGAAACACAGAATTTTGTTCAATAAAAACTGTTTTAAACAATTATTACATTAAATTGCATAATTTAAGGCGCTGTTCATAAGCTAAGCCTACAATCATTCTCATCGCGAGGGTGTACTGTAATAGAATGGAGATTAAATTATTCTTCATTATGAAGTATTAAAATTACATGGTTTTACTTTAGAGATATATCTTCATATTTTTTTTAACTTTTGCTTATACCACCGTAAAAGCAATGAAAGTTCGTTACAACAAGCATGTACTCGTTACGTCTGTATTTCAGCACATTTTTTTGTTGGAAAATTTCAATTATGCTCACCATTTAGCCAAGATGTGTAACAGCCCCGATGACACAATTTCTGCTGCAGATTGAAACGGGCTAGTTAGCTGTCAGGCAAACGGTGCCCAGAACATGCGCCATAATTGCCAAAACCGGTTGCAGTGGCGATCGTCTCAGCACTAGCAGCAATCTGTCTGAGAATTTCGCATAAACCGCAAATGTTGCACGGACCTGTGCGAACGCATCTATTCCCTTCCCAAGGCGTTGGTCAACCTTGCCCGTGCTGTGGGCCGACTGTGGGTACGCTGTAGCAACCCGAAACCCAAAACCCAGCACGTAGGACACAAATCCGAGACGGAAATGGTCCATTAGACCGGCATCCGTGTTTGGTTTCAGATCATGGCGTACCCAGTGCCTGGATGATGCTTACCGTTGCGTCGTCCACCTCTAGCTTCGAGGAGTTCGTGTCGAATTGGCTCATGGAACGGATCGCAACGGGTGGGTAGGGCGTAGAGAGATTCCGGTAATCATCTTCGAAACCTGTCGGCACGATGACACAGCTGCAGGCGAAACCGAGGAAACAATTCTCCTCGCTCCCGTGTGCGTCCAACGGCAAAGCATTGGTTTAGTGCTGCCCCCAAGGAAAGGAGTGTTTCGAAGCCGAAACCCATACCGTGCTACACGTACAGGTTCAACCCAAAAGACACCCACTGGCACTGTTGTTGCTCCTGCTGCTACCGCTGCTGCAAAAACGGACCTTCCGGCAGTTGGGACTTCTTGAGCGAGCGCAGCAACGAAGGAAAACTCCGTTTTGCATGGGACGGAAACAGCTGTGACTGAAAGAATTAATGCTAGCGTGCCACACTGGTCGGACCGGTGTGCCTCCTGTCGGAAGTTGCCTTCGGATTTGGTCAAAAATTCGAAAAACCCCGCAACCGGAAGTGGCCCTTTCTCTCCCCCTCGGGGGGATGCCGCTGGGGTAGGTGCCGGTGCGGGTCAGAAATACATCGATGATGACGACAGTTCAAGCTGTGTCGGTGGCACTTTTTACCAGTTGGTGCAGTTGAAGGTAAATAAAATGACGGAAAATGCGGCACGGAGCTTAGTGCAAAATGGGGTTAGTGATGAAACAAAAAAACACCTCCCACACACACACACCCAAAATGGATTCTTTTAACGTCCAAACTAATAACGAAAGTTTCCGAAAGCCAAATGTGTTCCGATTCTGGGTAGTAAATTTATGTGATTCGAAGCGGATGGTCGGAATGATTTTTCCCAGTTCGGTCGATATTCAACTCAAGTGCGTTTTATATGTTTGCTTTTCTTTTTCTTCATTTTTTTACATTCTTATTATTCTTATCTGGGGAGAATGATGAATAAGTATGGGTATATATTTGTAAAATTTCTGTGTTATCGTTTAGAGCAAATAAATTGAAGTATTGAATAACTTAACGTTATGTTTGGAAAGTATTGCCGGAAAATTAATAACAATCAATTAAACAAAAACAAAACAGAGAAAACTAGTAAAAGTATTAATAACAATGTCATTTGTTCTACTACAACAACAAAAATATTCAGATTACATCTAATTGGATGTTTGGTTTTAATTAGAATTGCTCAACTATTAAAATAATAACAAATTTATTTCTGGGATGGGGAATTAACATATTCAGATCATTATGAATTAAAAAAAACATACAAATCTATTATAATTTATAAGTATCACATTTACGTTATTGAAATATCAGCACAAACTTATCATACTTTCCATCATGATTGCTACAATTCCTCTCATTCTTTAACGAAATAAGAATCTTACCAACTCAATTAGCTTTTTTGCTAAAAGCTTCTCAACAATGCGAATGAAAGTAAGCAATGCTTAGCTTTGCTATCATTTCTAGCACAAACACACAGACACACATAACAAAAAACCCCACTCCCAAAAGCGCTACCATTTTCATTCCATTTCCACCTACCCCAGGCCACAGCGACACCAGCACACGGTGGCAAGTGTTCGACATTAGTTTGAGTTTTTATTTATTTTATACTTTGCTTTTTCGCTGTGCTGGGCCGCGATGGGAAAAATGGCAACCGTTTTCTTTGCCAGGGCCCATTTCAAACTGCAGCACATTGTAACGATTGCCGGTGCCGGAGGCTGCAACCATTCGGTACCACAGCCGACAAAGCCGACTCAATCTCCGTGCCCACTGTCGGCGTTCCGGGATGTGAAAGCACTAGCAGGGAATTGATTCCGAATGGTGCCATGGATGGATCATGTGTCTTTCTTACTTTTTCCCACTCTGCGTTGGAGCTTTCCTGGGTTTTCCTTATTTCCTTTCGACACCTTTTGGAGTTGCTGTCGTCGCTCGGAACATGGTGTTGCTGTTAGTTTTGTATGCGAGAGTATCTCGTTCGCCCATGGGTGACAGGTTGCAGGTCTTGGGAAAGTGGTTTTCTTTAGAATGGCTATCGTTGTAACAGAAAAATTGAATCTCCTAAAAAGCTAGTTGATATGTGACCTATAGCTGTAGAGGAAACCGCCTTGGGCGAGCCTCCTTGAGCGTATGAGAGGAACTAGTTCCTTCCCCAAACGTTCTCACCCCATGGAAAGTCTCCCGTGACAGCTACTGTCGTGTGTGAAAACCCAGCACGCCCGAAAAAAAAATTCACTTCGTTGAAGCCAGGGAACCCGAAGAAAACGTTCTCTACACCGAGTTTTTCATTCAAATTGAATCAATGTTACACCATTGCCACCGTATTCGTTTCCTTCTCCCGGAAGACAGTTGCAATTTATGTCTGCTTCCGTCGGGCCGGCGCGGTACAATTTATTGGAATTGATAAGTTTTAATTTAAAATTTCAATTAACTGCCACAGTACCAGCTCGCAGGGCGGTGGTTTAGAGCCTGGTGGTATGGCATTAGTGCGATACCAGTTGGTACCATGTTGCCTATTTCCTGGCCCGATTCAAGGAGCGCCAAGTTCGCCCGTTTCATTTACCCAAGCGCCACTCGATCCAAGATGATGACAGGGATCGCGTTTTTCCTGCGAGAAAGCACCATCCGGCAAAACGAACGGCAACCGAGCGGGCTAGTTAAAATGCGCCCGCCCGGGGTAACTTTATCGAATGGTTATTTATGTGACACGGATTATTGAGCCAACCTGCGCCGATATAATTGAAGCGAACTTCACACGCGACGTCGGAGCGGAGAATGGGAGCTTTAGGAGCGATTTACTTTGGATAAAAGTCGGTGTATCGTTTTTTTTTGTGGGGTTATGCTCAAGCAACCCACACAGTTAGTTAATTATATGCAACACCTGTTGACGCAGCTATCGCATCCGGAGGTGGTAGCATTGGAAGTTTTACGCATGATTTTTTATGCGACGATAATCATAATCGTAAAATGGAAGATAAATTGGTTGCAAAGTATGTGCGTCTGGAAGGCTTGTTTAAGCAATTCAATAAGAATGCGTGAACAATGAACAAGGTTTTTGTTTACTCTATGTTTAATAAAAACCGATACTCTTTTTGGGGCGGCTCAGTGGTCGAGGAGATTGCGGCGCCAGATAGGAGGACCAAGGTTCGAATCCCATTCGGCCCGTTCCCCCGAACGCAGGACATACTATCCTGTAAATCGTACAATTCAAGTCACAGAAGCTAGAAATGGCAGACAAAGACCTCACGAGGTTTTGTAGAAGAGTCATAGAAAGAAGAAGATTTTATTTTTATCAAACTTTTCATTCGCATATAATAAAATGCACAAAATATTTGCGTTTCTCACAAAATGGCACCGGTGGTCTTCCATACCATGAACCAGAAGCCAAATCCTATCCGAAAAATTGTTTTGAAAATTCAGAAGCTACGCGGAGTTCAATTCTACTTCGTTAGGATCATCCGAATGCCTGCTGACTCAGTTTTATTGAAGTAACAAAATTCATCTGTTTTAAAGAAAACACGGAAACGAATGAATGGACACTGTATTTTATACTTTTGTTATGTTCTATATCAGAATTGCATTTGAGCGAGTTTCACGTCGATTTGGCTGTGTGGCTTAGTCACATTACTTCCTCCACTGGGTGTACTGCAGAAAAATAATGAACTAGTACCTTTTGTGAAAGCTACTTTGAACCTTAATGCCATTGCATGAAGACACAAGTATACTCTGTCCGTCAGTACCAATGGCTCTGAGAGCCAATATGAACTCTAACGGGAAGTTGTTAGGGGAAATCATGCCAGCTAACCATGAAAGATGGCAGACTGAATTTAAACCGAATACACCCGGGATCAGAACATTAAAATGGAAATTAAAATAAAATGTAAAAAAATCCACAAGCTAATGCATAAGAACATTGCACAATTAAATCTGAAGGGCCTTTCAGGAAAAAATATAAATAAAATATTAAACCTTCAAGCACCGCATAAATATTGATCGCCTTCCGAGATTCCGATCGTTAAAGGTTCAAATTTTGAAAATTGAGAAATTCCAAGAATAGCGATTGAATGCGTATTACTCCAATCCCAAATCCTAGACTATTCATACCAACAGCAAATAAAAAACAAATGAGCTTAGAATGAACGAGTACAAATATCAGGACAAATAAACGCTTATAATTCTGATCAGTTCTGGTCGTGTTTTTGAAATGAAATTGTTAAGAAGAATTAATATCCTTTATGGATTATTTTCAAGTTGAAAGGTAATAAGTAGAAATAAAAGATGAGACAGACTCATTCATAAATGACGGATGTGTCAAATTAGATTTAAACGATTGAGAATACAAATTCAATGTTTTACTATTTTTTTTAAAGAAATATAACAACAGATGATTTTGTTCCCTTAACCATTCAACAATTAAAAATTACAAAGCTTTTAAAGCTTTTTTTTACACTCTGAGTCCGATCGTTCCTAGAAAGCTTCCATATTCCAAGCAACCACAAAGGATGCACCAACAATCGAGCTTTGCAATGATACAAACGGAATGTTCCCACAGGCCGGTTCTCGAAATGATTGTTCCTTAATTAAACCCCTGCCATTCACCGCATCGATGGAACCTTTCTCATAAACACAAACATCAATCGCATGCCATTTTTGATGGGACTCACGATTCAAGAAACCATTTGCAAGAACAGATTGTCACACTGGCACGACAAAAACAACTCCTAGCACTGGAGGTAAGGAAATCGATTCCATCGCAACTTCATCCCGCTCGTACCACGGAGCGAAGGTTTTATCCCTGTCAGCATAATTTCCCTCCGATCAAGAACAAACGAACAAAACCGAAACTAAAGAGTAGAAGAAAAAAATCCCATGATAACAACTCGCTACCACTCCAAGTGCAAAACGATTTCCGGGATTTGTGTGTGTTTTTTTTTCGGCCACCCGGAATTCACTCAATCAATCGCACATTTCGAAGTTCAATCAACAGCCGTCCGTTCGCTTTGCAAAATCCGGCAAGGTACGTACGCTTCCTCGTACGTTCGGTCCACCTGCAAATCGTTCCGGGCGTGTGTTTCGCTCCACACAGGGAGGTCCCAACAAACCCTTCGCAAGGTAAAACAAATCGTTAAGGGCACAAAACAAAGACGAAGCGTAAAGAGAAGAAGTGTACCTTTTTTGTGTTTGTTTTGTTGCTTTTGTTCCCGTGTATGTGCCGGTGTACTCACAGTATAGTACCCAAAGAGCAGTGCACAAAACTCATGATTGATCACTGTTCCGAACTTCGGTACAATCAATTTTGCTGTTGCCGACGTTTGACGTTGACCTGCTTCTTGCAGTTGACGTGCTGGTGTGTGGCGTTGGAAGGATGGAGAAGGTGCTGACGGTACCCTGACAGCAGGCGCACTCGAACTGCAGAAACACCCCGTCAATGAGACTCGAGAACGGCATGTGTACGGGAATTCAAAACATGCCAGAGAAGAAAAAACAAAACCCCATAATAGACCAACGCGTTCCCTTCGGTGTGGATTATGTTCTAGCCAGAAGGGTAGAGCGTACCGAACGTTCGATCTTACCCGTGCAAAATCGTCACAAATCCCACCGAAGCTGGGAAGGAAAAATTTCATTCCGCCCGGGGGGTTGTGGAAAGAACATTCTTCGGTACAACTCATTTCGTGAGCTAGCCGAATGAACGACACGACAAAGGGAGGAGAAAAAAACAGAGATTCAACTACATCACCGGAAAGGAACCTAAAAAAAAATTCCTCACCAAACATCACATACATCAATGGCAGAAATCGAAACTTTGGCCCACATCGTACTGGCACTGACAGCCCGTCGAAACCAGTCGATTTCAATGCTTACCTCTTAGTGCTGTGGGCTTCCCAACACCCACAATCACACACACACCATCAAACGCAGACGTGCGCTATTTCCTCCCGCATTCCCAAAACCGAAAAGCATTTCCGGTCCGCCGGATGCAGATCGCTAGAAGAAGCCACACCGAAAAGGAGGTGAACCCCCAAAAAAAGAAAAAACCTACGTGACGAACCGGAATCAAATGCACCGGGCATGGGTTGCACTTAACTGACCGGGTCCACTGCTGTGCTGTATGCAATGAGGGCTGATGGAAATGGTTCCCGGATGGAAGATTGTTTTTTGTTTGTTTACCAGCACCAAACCTTGCTGCTACAGTGTGATGTATTCGACGCACAAAACGGATACTAATCACCCGGAAAGCTGATGCTGTGGACAGTTATGCAGGTTGATGGTTGAGCTTAGAAAAAATGGTGCTTTGATTATGCTTCATCGTTTGAGAAAACGTGTTACTTTCCATCTGTTTAAGAAAGTATTTAATTCTAGATTGTAGATCTTTGTCTAACATTTACATACATTAAACGTAAATTTTTACTTTTATACCATAACCCCATATCTGAACCCCATGTGTCTGAAGAGCACTCCCTAGCCGACTTGAGTAGAGGGATCAGTTTTGTTGTAGTTTTCCAACTGTCGCATTTTACTTTTCTGCAGAATATGCCGTTTTATTTTTTCATTTCTCTACCCACGTAATTATAAAAATGTTCGATATTTGGCAACAATATCAATCAATTTCTTGTACTATTCGCGTTATTATATCTCTTAACGGGTAACATCCTTTCAAATCAAGCTTTTTGGCATAAAAAATAGAATGGATACAAACGTAAATAAATTAAAAATACTGAAAACCAAACTATGAAACAAAACGGGGGGGAAATGGAAGGAATCCAAAAGCGATTAATTAAATAATTAAAAAAATTGTTTAGTGGAACGTGGCTGTCTTAATGCACTTGCAGTTTTAAACGATTTTATAAAAAAATGCAAAACGTGTGAATTTTTTTCCTTCAAAATATGTGTTTTAGTATTCTCCACAATGTATTTTAACATCTAATTCAATAAGCCGTCTTTTATTGTAAAAAAAAAGTATTCATATTGATTTGTAAGGAACATTATTATCATTTTGATTGATGTTTTGTTACAAACATTGGTTATAAAAACAAAATTAGTTCACTTGAAAAATACTTCAAAATTTCAAATGTAACAAAACTGATGAAATACATTGTCATCTTTAAAAGATTATAAAACTATTAACTTAACAATAATTGAATGTCACCAAAACTTAATTAAAATTAAAATTTAGTGATAAATAATGCAGAAATTTCCAGTATTTTAAACTGGTTTTAAGAATATTATTAAAATATAAAAAGATACATCCAACGTGTCAATTCTGTTATGCTTCGACCTTAAAGCAATATGTTTGTAATTAAACATGTTATATAAAAAAATCTGCAAAGACGTAAAATTATTTTTCACTCATATTATTTGAACATTATTTTTATATCGCTCCTCAGAATTTGAAGTTAATCGCAAAACAGGTGTCCAAACAGTTAAGGTATGCACTGTAATATTCAAAAGCGTTTCCTTATGCTAGACTTCAAAGTCATTTGTTTCTGTCTAAATATTCTTCCAATGCAATTAAATTCAATGGTTTAAGGAACTAGTTAAAGCTTAAAATTGCTAAATTTATAACTATTGTTAAAAATAAACTTAATTAAACAATATCTCAACGATATAAGAATTAACTATTACAATAAAACAAAATTATAAATTATGGAATGCAAGCGAAAAGGTGAAACGCTATTTGGAAAAATGTTTGAAATAAAAAAAATTAAATTAGTATGCATAAAATGATTTTTACAAACCTCATATATTACAAACAATATTTTACTTTAAATATGCTAAGAAATTAGTATGAAACTTATAATGAAATAAATATAGTGAATATTCAATACACTGGCAAATAATAAAAACTGTTTCCGCCCGGGCTCGAACCGGGGACCTTCTGCGTGTGAAGCAGACGTGATAACCGCTACACTACGGAAACTGTTATGTTCAGTGAGGCCAATTGGCAATCCACATTCAATCCACCATTCCGTCATTGCGTTTGCCCATCAAAGCAAAAGCAAAACTGTTTTGATGTACGCTTCGTGTGCAAAGTGTGTTTCCGCATTCCTTACACACGCAAAATATGTTTTCTCCCTCACAAATGAACACAAATTCCTTTGCTAAATATTATCTGCTGACAAAACAAAAGAAATCAAAAACACTCGTTTCGTCACCGACAGAGCTCGGCTGTGCTGGGCCGACACAGACAACCCCTAGTCGTCTGTACGGGAAACAACTCTCCGCGCCAAGAACACGGTTGAAGTTGATTCACTCGCAAATGTTGTTGACATTTTCCGACCCACTTCTTCGCCCGATTTTTGTTCCCTTCGCTCAAGGTGCAGATGAGTTCGACACTCAACAAATTCGGTGACAAAGGCGTACAGCAGTGATATCGCGATCCGGGCGATTAGAGTTCACTCCCAGGGCAGGAGCGTGTTGCATTTGAGCGTTTTTCTTGCATACCCGCTCGGGAAGGCGTATAATTTCCATCATCATCATCGTCATCAGTTGCAGAAGCGCTGTCCGTGATGCTGGCCAGACATCATGCCGGTATTCTCCCGCCGCTGAGGAAGGTTGGCAAAGTTTACCTTTACCTTCCGAAGCTCAGCAACAGTTTTGTGCAGACAGAGTGTGCTTAACCCACCGTCCCGTAAGATGATGGTGGTTGGGCTCGTGCTGCAAGACGTTTCTATCGGCTACCTTTTTCAGCATCGCATTCACTGGCGGTGGGTGATTACAGGCACCCTCATGAGTGTGGTACGAGCGCGACGAAAACTATTCGGGAAAGAACGAGCGCAACACGCAGACGACAGGCAACGTTCTCAAACAACCCTTCTCCACATTGCATCCCAACTAACACCCACCGGTCGGTGTGAATGGAAAAACAAATCACCACACTGTTTTGTTCGCGGGCGCACAAAACAGCCGTGTCCACACACGTGCGGGACCAGCATGCTTTGGAATGCCAACCGACCGGCATCTGTACTCACGATTGTTAAGGAAAAAAAATGTTTTTATTCGGTTCCGTCTGTGCTAAGACGCAAAACACTTGTCTTAAAAGCTTTCCAAACGCAGAACGCTTCAAAAGTAAAAACAAAAACCTTGGGTATGACATTTGGATGACATAGTTGTTCGTTAGATAAACATGCTAGGCAAATTGTTCAAACAATTCAATTAATTGCCGTCTTATGTAAGAGGAAAAAACTATTTACCATGTTTTTGTGACTTAACGTGAATTAAGTAGACAGCATGTTTTCCTAAACAGATTTTTAATAAAAAATTTCTAATGAAAGGAAATTTAACAATGGACAAGTAAAGTAAAATAAATATTTTAAACATCCTACAGCGGGTAACATATATTTCTTACAATTTGTGCTTGATAGAATGAAAAACAATAGCAACCAAAGGATTCGTACAATTTAATAAAATACAAAAAGCATATTGCGCAGGGTTGAAAAAAACCCAGATAAGGTATCCTTTAACCGAGTAGAAACTGTCTTCCAGAAATGGTAGATTGAATTATTAATTATGTTTAAAATTTAGGCTGCCAATGGCCGTTCTTCAGTAATAAAAATTTACAGAATTTACGCGCCAAAGGATAGTCAATCGTTACTTCTGGGGAACGGTCTCGATGGGATTCGAATCTCACACTACTGGAAAATAAATGTATGTTCACTTAAATCGTCTTCCTACAAAGTATCTAAAACATTAACAATTGGTGCAAAAAATTACAAGGTCCTTCATGATTTTATATAATTTGTACTTCTGACTATAAGCCAATAACTAATTGTCATTGTTCTCCAACAAAATGGATAAACTGTGCGTAAGCGCTCGTAAGAGCCAGCCAAAAGAACTTATATTTTCACGGAATGCATGATGAAATGTTTTCTAAAATGTAATTCAGATAAATAAAGCATTTGCCCATTTTAACAATAATCTTATTCGGTTTAATAAATATTTCTAGAACATAATTTATATAAATAACAAATCAACTTATTATTCAATATATACGTTTTGTAAATAAAGCAAGCGTCCTATAATTATGTTATGAACTGTAAAAAAGTACAAAGGAGTTTAAAATATGAAAGACAGGTTCATCCATTACTTGTACAATACTAGTTTACTAAACCTTTATTTCTTACGGGGCTTTTCTAAAACATGGTTGAAAAAATCCTAGTATAAAGGCTAGTAAACCACCAATCAGTTCCACAGCAACCCTGTACAGAACTGCCTGCGACATCTCGATAAGAAAGAAAAACCTCCTGCCCCAGACGGACGAGCTACGTGGACCAGCGTCACACAATGCCACTTCTAGGTGCTGCATGTTCCGATAATGTATTTCATCTCGGTAAACGTGTCCGAACGCACCGACCCATTCCACCACGGCCACGACTAAATCCCAATCAGTTGCAACCACAGCACCAGGGAGCTACAATCCGCCCGAAACAAACGACAACAAACCGCCATCACAAACACTTGCGTTCTCGTAATGGCCCCGACATCTTCTACCTCCTGCCCGCTACCGATCCAGCGCTCTCACATCACAGCCCTCCCGTACTGCCGCGTCCCATTTGCTTTAACACATGTGTCTAAGATTTTAATGGATTGACGACAACCAAGGGACAGAGTGGTCTGCCTCCTCCACTATTAATCCTTGAGAGAGTGTATGGTTTCACCGTGCGTCCTCCTTTTCACCTCCGCACCGACCGGACAAGCAGTTGCTGCATGCCTGCATGTACCGCCTGGGAGGTTTTTCCAAGCGGTAACGGGGAAAGTTTAATGCAACATACTGCCACTTCACCATTTTTGCTGGCACAACACACGCATCCTCGGGCTCGAGGTTTGCAACTTGCAGCGCCATGTGTGCAATCGGGATGATGGCTTGGGACTTTTTTTACTCTCTTTCTCTCTCTCTCTCTCTCTCTCTCTCTCTCTCTCTACCTTCAGTCCTTCTTTCTAGCTCTTCGTTGTCGCTCAAAGTCGCACACATGTTTGGTTTGCCATTCGGAGTGCACAAGCATCGTACTGCCAGTTGCAAACTCTACATGCCACTTGCGCTAGAGAACTTGTTCGGCGTCTTCAAGTGTTTTTAATCTACCGGCAAGCACAAGCATAACAACGCATTTTAGCTAAAGCGTTGAGATGTAACGAAAAGGAAAGCAAATTTCTCTAATGTAATTTGCGTTTCATTTTCATTAATAGATAGAAAATTGGTATTAATTTTTGCTAGGATGGAGCTTTTGAATATTCGTATAAATGATACAATTTAAAACTTGGCTCACATAAGTTGAAAAACTGGTTCTATATATTTTTTAAACATAAAATCATTTCCCATGGAAACAAAAACTACCATAACATATTTGCGATACACTGTGTTTCAAAGAAATTGCATCTTTGCTCGTATTACCTGAACAACAAGAAGTTATAATTGCTTTTGAATTGTTGCATGAAATGTAACAATTTTATCATAACTGTACTAAAAAATTGTAATTGTAATAAATCAAGTTCACCCGGGATAAGCAGCCTTTAAACAGGCTACAGGACGATTTGTCTCTAAATCAATGCGAATTACTTTCTAGATTAAGTTTATGTTTATATTTGCAATCAATACAGCTTGGCTATATTTCACAAAATCAATAATAATAATAATAATAACAGAGTTCCTCGTAAATGGTTCCCGGACAAATACAACTAGCGAACATGTAATACAATTAATGTATCATTCTTATACACATTAATAATCTCGTGTATTATAAACAGTTATGCAAAAGAATGAAATGCATTAGAGCGTACTTTAACTTAAGCATTTCAAGCATTTGTTCTAAAATTGCGTAAATTTGTTCGAACAGCTTACGCCACAAAAGGCTGTCAATTTATTCAGAATTAATCTAATAAAACATTTTAAATATAGTTTAACCTTTGGTAGGGTAGAGCTAGAGCTTATCAAGAATGATAAAACTAATAAAAACTATTATAAATCCATTTGATTGAGATAAACAATACAGAGTTTATTTCATTTAAATTGTCATGTCCTACAACAAATGCTTAAAATTGCGCAGTGTCGTAGAAGCTTGGACTGAAAATTAGTTTTAAATCAGATTAGCAAATATTGCAGGTCAACAACATTCTTTAGCATAGTGCTCATATTTTTAAAACATACATGCCTTTTTAAACACATTACTGTTACAGATTTTTTTGAAAAAGTAATTAATTAAAAATAATCGAGATTTCAGCTAACAAACGAAGTCATTGCTGTGTTTTCCAAGTGATAAAGGACGTCCAATGTGTTGAAAATTAATAAGGAGTCTCTCTAACCAGGAGAAAAAAATGTCTTCAACCTCAATGTCTCATGAAAGTCATTAACTGTGAAAGGTATTACACTGGTTTTGATTTCTTTCTATAAAAATATATGCGGTCTCTTTTGTACTGTAAAGAGGTATTTTTAAGCACGCGTATGCATGTGTAATGTTTGGGGAATATTAGATTCAAAGCCCCTTGAGCAAAAAGATGAAATTCGAGATTAAAAAGCAATTTGAAACAGCGATCATGGTGATCCTTCATTTTTCTAACTTTTTAAAAACTAATTTAAAATTTATCTCAAATAATTTTTCAAAAACATCATCTAAATGGAAGATATTTAATTTAAAAACCACGAATAGAAAAAAAGAACACTATCGTTTCGGAGCACAGTGTTACGAATACTCGAGTAACACCGTATGATGTAACTTAAACCGTACGACTCTCAAACACAATGTCCACACCCTGTCCGGCACGGAAAGGAATGTTCGAACTCGTATCTTTTCGCTTCTCAATCATGTTTACGAAGGACCGGAAACGGGATCCACTTTTTTTTTGCTAACCCCCTTTTTTCCATCTGCTGGAAACAAGGATTCGGATGGAAAAATAGTAATCAGATACTGGGCGAGAAGCAAGGTGGACAATCCTGTACACCATGTCGGATAAATTGTAGACCTTCTCGATCCCACCTCGCACGTTACACTCTACCCGTACGTGTACACGCACACATACTCTCACGAGAAAAAGAGTAGAAAAACACTTACTTCCTACTCTTGCAATGTTGTGCCCCAAGCAGCACAAGCACCCGTGTACAGCCGGCAGAAAACATGGCGCCCGGTACAGCACCATGCGGTCCTGCAGTGATAAAGGAAATAATGTTTGTCTTCCTTCTGACACCATATGATTAAAATACCTAAATAAACATATTTGAAGCGGTGACACATATTACCATATGCTGCTCCCCAGCACAACGGCATCACCGCTCATCGTTCTGTTTCCCCTTTACGCACCTTCCTCACCCCTTTCGTATCCTCATCAATTTGCTTCGAAGTTTGTGTAGCTCCCGCCGGTCCATCCTTGGGTACCGTTTTCCATCACGCCTGGGCCACCCAGGAACCGGAAAGCATTTAACGGCGAGAGCAAAATCGCGCAGCTGCTGACGAAGCGAATGTGGCCATCTTTAGCCCGGGGGGAGCACTGCGTGTTTTTCCGCTTCCGATACGCTTTTCCGCCAAAGCCGGTCGGAGAGTTAAATGGGAGCGAGACATCGAGGCGCGATTTTCAATCTGTCAGTTAGTTATCGGAACCATGTGGAACATTTCACATAGGAAAAGGGGAAATTGTTCCCCAGCATTTGCATGGATTCTTCTGGGTGATGTAAGTGGGTCAAAACTCTACATTTGTTTAGTAAAAATGTTTTATTCGCGTAGAATATTGTTTTTTTGTTGAAACAACTTTCTTATCAACAATGAACTGCCGGTCATTTATAAAAGTGTTCACATATCATCCACACCATTTCAGTTGGCTGATGGAAAATGGCGCGTAAATAGTCCCGAGGGCGTGCAACCAAAACAAGCACGTGGTATTCCATCCCGTTGCCGGCGGCATAGACACAAGCGTGCTGAAAATGAATGAACTCAACGGGTGGCACAAACCACACGCTCCAGAGAAGAAAACTGAACAGACGACCGCGAAAGAAAAAAATGTATCTTCTTCTCCTTGCTCCTTGCTCGGGTTCCTCCACCCTTGTGCTGGTGATGATAGTAGTGATGGTGTGGTTAGAGCATCCCCAAACTCAAACTCCCAAGAAAAGCGAAAGTAAAGAAACAACACCCGAATACCTATCAACTGATCTCAGCGATCCCCTTTGCGCTGTGAATGCAATGTGTACAGTTCCCACATTGCATATCCTCTCCACTTGTGGCACCGGCCGGGGCTGGAGCTGTTTCTTATCTCGACCAAAAAGTTGCTCTGCTTTTCATCCACAGTGTGTGAGAGCGAAATATTTTCGAGTGGCTTTAGTGTGCCTTTTAGACATTTTCCCGATTTTCCCATCTCAACCCGGTCCGAGAGCGTTCCTGCTTACATCCATGTCAGTAGCGCAGTTTTCTGTTTGTTCTTCGCTTGTTCTTCATCATGTTTTGCTACTCCACTAACAGCCAGCATTCGGGTTTGTCTGCAGTTTTTCAAACCGATTGCAAAACGATATGCCATTTGCATCACTGTTTGCTCTTGACTTTCGGTACCGACCGTGGCAAGGAGTGCGCCCGAGCAGACACACCGAGGGAAGGAGCGTAAAAACTGGTAAGATTCAACAGATGATTTTTGTAAGTGTTTCTGGAGTGTTTTCTGGTGGTGAAAATGCGTTACGGGAAAGAAAACAAGTGTACCAGGGGTTGTGTTGTTAACGACCCAAGACAAAAGAGTTTTGTATGAAAATCGGTTGTATGCCGATGGAAGCGATAACTTCACTCAAATTCCATCACGCGTGTGTACAGATCGTTAAGGTGCATAACAAGGTTTTCCTTGGAGCGAAAACCATTTTTCAATGTGTTTCTTTTAACGATAAAACTATTTGATGTGATTCCAATAAAATGGGCCAGCACATAAAAATTGGAAATTTGTTTGTGTAGGAAATGGGATGCCGACTAGCCGTCACAATAAGTTACGCAAACGTGATATCCAATAAACAGTAAAAGTATAATCTGTTTAAAGAATTGAAAAAAAAACTGTTAGGCAAACAAACAACGAAGTATGAACACATTCATATGCAAATTATAGAATGTATCCTTAAAATCCAACGTTTGCAGACTTGTAATCGATCAACAACCAGGCCACTCCATTGTCTCAAAGATTTGCATTAAAACAACTGAGGTTGGACGTGAGTTGATTAGAAAAAAACTAAGATGAAAACTTTTACCCAGCATTTCTCTAAAACTTCTGAATCTGGTATTCTGGTGCATACAAACACTAATTGTCAGACAAACTAAGAGACTTTTTTTATTTATTTTAGTTTATTGTGTAAACAAACAATGACAAATTTGCCGTTATACTCACATGACCCATAGGTCTTGTTAAGTAAGTTTTTTCTTTCTGAAAATATTATCTGATTTCTATAAAATTTATATACTTCTTCTTCTTCTTCTTCTCTGGCTCTACAACCTCAAGAGGTCTTGGCCTGCCATTTCTGGCTTCCATGACTTGAATGTACCCGCAACAGGATCTCAGCCGTGCGTACGGGGGGGAACGGCCCGAATGGGATTCGAACCTCGGTCCTATCCGTTCGAATCTCCTCGGCCACCGAGCCGCTCCCATATTATTCATATACGGGCCGCATTTGTATCATGTCCGTACTAAACCGCTCACGGTTATAAAATGTCGTCTACCCATTCCTTATCTTAGACTTTTTGGAGGTTTTGGAGGAGGGCAATCACTTCTCCTCAATTTGAGACCACCACGGCTCCTCTGTTCGTGTGAACGGCCTTAAAACATTACCAGCTTGGTTGTCCGGTAACATTTTAAGGACATCCCAGCTTTACAGAATCCTGCCAACTCCAATTCGTTGCAAGGCAGAGAGCATATGACTACAAAAAAACGATGATGAAAAGATGTTGCGCTATCAGACATACGAGAATAAATATCTTTACTCAATTTCTCATATCGAAAATCAGCCAAAGAAGGTACAATTCGTAAGGCTTGTCATTATAACGAGGCCTCCATTGTTTGTCCACACAAACTGTACCAGAATACCTTTAGAGAGATTTCCACTACAACACGGTTAGCTTAGACTAAGGCTCGTTTCTCACATGCGCTTATGAGTACTGGAACTATTAAGTTTCTATATAGTCTCAACTTTGACCATCGTGGCCCTTATTTGACCTTCAACATCCTACCATGAATTTCAACAAAACGAAATTGAAGGTGCTGTCCTAGAAAACTACTTACTACGTAGTAAAGCCATAGATCAATGATGTTTATATGTTGAGTGTGTGTCAGGAGTTGAAGTTTTTACCTGCTACTCCTTCTGATGTTGAAACCTTGTCTAAGAGTTGAAGAGCTTACCTTTTGCCTTGGTCTTTGTTGGCAAGAGACATACATAGAGAAGTTATCTATCTACCATCACTTTTTAAAATTTAGAAAGTTTATCGTAATTGAAATAAAGATGAAATTCACTAGTCAAACTCCAACACCGCCCTGAGTCTTTTTCTCAAATGCAGTCATAGAAGCTGGTAGAATAAGATCAACTGAAAAACTTCCTAATCATAATGTTTTACTTGATTTCAGAAGTGAAAATTTATTTCTTTTTAAGTTATTAATGTTCTGATTAAAAACTCCTTATGAATTAATTAATAGTTATCTCCTAAAATAATTAATTTGTAATTTTAAGTAAGTTAAGCAGGAAAATTGCCAAACCTAAAAAAAATAATTATGAAAGGATGTATAAACTTTAAAGAAAAGGAAACAGCATTCATTTATAAAAACCGTTGCATTTAAAAATTAACAATCCTTATTAACCGTCAGTTCCGTGACATACACCATGGAAAATAAATTACTTTCCCCCTACCGAATAAGGTGTCGTATCCAAAATCTTACCACACCTTCCCAGAGGAAACGGCATTCGAGACACAGCGCAACTAAAAGCACAATAGCAAGTACCGCAAAGTGTGGAAACCACGAAAACACAAGAGAAAAAAAACAAAATGCCTGCGGGCTGCATCACAACCGCACAGAATGCACCTCGCACTGCACTCGGCACTTAGGCTAAAGGGATTCACACAAACACCAAACAAAAGTAGTACACTCCTCTTCAAATACATTCTTTTTTTTTTTTTTGAGCTGGATATAAAGTTTGCCAACGAAAACAAAAAAATCGCGCGTGCAAGCACGGCAACGGTAGCATTCCATCCGCCGAAAGCAATCGCTTGGTTCGAGTGCAGTGCGTACGATTTGCGGTAGAAGCAGAGAATACGGAAGTAGCGAATAATACCTCTCATTCTCTGGCGGAGTGTATTTCGCAAAAAAAAAACCACCCACACACACAGACAGAAGAGGGATGTCGAAAGGACACGTCCAGGACATGGGAACGGAATGCGAACGGTACCTGGTACGCTGGTATGCTGCAACACAAACAAAGGACTGTCGATGAAGGTGGAACGGTGGGTGAGCGGGATGTGGCATTTGGTGGACGGGATGAAGTTGGGAGAAAGGAAAACTCCTCCACACAAAGTAAGGATGCACGAAGGAATGGATGGGAAAGGGAATGGGGACTGGGAAAAGCGCGTTGAAATTAGATTAAAAACCAAATGTTACGTCTGTTTGTGACATGTTTTTATAATTCCATTTTTTTCTTCTCCCGCCATTTTTCTTGCCCGTTCTGTCGGACTGCTCCGTGCAGTGGTTTTGCAGTTCACCTCTTACCTCTCCCTGCCCCATCAAGTAGCGTGCTCACAACACGCGCGCGCGACTGTGTGTATATATGAAGTTTCCTTTTGCTTCGCCTTGCGCGTGCTGCATAGTTTGTGTTTTCTCGCGTGGCCACACGATTGGATTCACCCTCGTTCACATCATGTCTGCCCGGGTGTCGGTGTCATCCCGTCGTGTGAGGGAAAAAGATTATGCTTTTCATCCTCTTTACCCTCCATCCCGCCCATACCCCCCTCTTCGAAGAGGTACTCTGATTCCCGCTGCAGACTCGAATGAAATCAACCGCGGTATTTAACAATCATGTTGGCAGCATGAGGACATTTCAGGCAGTTTCGTGCGGCAGATTGTGTTTCTTCCATTTTTTTCCCCTAACGCGCGCGCTTGTGTGTGTGTATTTAGCCTCGAACTCGTTGGTAGCGTTTTTATTCTTCAGCATGTACCGTTGATGTTTTTGATGGGTTTCGGAGAAACAGATCGTACTAAATATGTTACGTAGGCGGCCGGAACTCCCGGTTTTCGGTTCGGACGCTGACAGCGGACGGTTTTTCCGCGATAAAGCCAAAATGCATGGCAAATGACAGTTGTTCCGGTGCGGCATAAGCATAAGCCGGCATTCCGACTCCAAGCGGTTGTGGTAAAAAGAGTCACCAAACTTTGGGGAAAAAAATAGATATCTCGTCTGGAAAAACGACCAGTGCAATGACAATGATAGGTGTGTACCTTTTTCTGAGGTACGCAATCTATAGCGTTTCCTGTATTTCAATTTGTCTTTCCACATCCGGGGCCGAAAACGGTTGAACCTATCCCGTTGCAAAATCAAAAGGGACACCTTACATTTATGGCTCACATACTGCTAGCCCCAAAAACCACGTTGGGTGCATTTTTTGTGTATTTACTTCCTACCATATCGAACGCCACGCAAAAATCAATCACGTCGAAGAATCGTTCACAAAAATTCAAATCCTCACGCCCGGGACACCGGTTTAAATACCCGCCCCAACATGGTTCCAAACGGGTGATGGGCGCGCGACGAGTAAAACTTTTTAATTTACGATCAATATTTATGACGAACGCACCGTCCCGACGCATTTTCCCTTTCAAGGGGGTGCGAGCAGAAAAAAAGGGCTCCACACGCGGTGGGTGAACGTTACGGGGTATGTTTTGCTGTGACAAAACCAATAGCATCAATCTGTGCCACATAAAACCGCCGATGGAACATAAACGGACACCTTGCCGTGGATACGACGACGGTTCCTTACCATTTCTCACTTCCCATTTCGTTCTGCACGGATGGACGGTTTCGGTCCTGTTTTACGATGAATGGTTATGTTTCGGACTTTATGTGGTCCATTAGCTTTTGGTTCGGTCGGTTCTTCCACCCTGGTTTCATCTTTAGAGTTTTTTTTTTGCTCGTTTCATTATTTTAGGACATTCCAGCAAACGGCAATACATGTCCGATTTCATCGTTTCCGAGAAGGAGCGAAACAGAACGACCACGTGTGGAAAACCGCAAATATTTGTCGAAGTGGTTCCGATCGAGCGCAAAACGGTTGCAATGTGGGAAGATGGGCGCAAAATGGTCTCGGTTTTGCAAATTGCATTTGAAAACATGGAGAAACCCCTTTTGTGGGAAATGATGGTGGCAGGTGCAGTGAATTACCATCACGCTCGTTGAACGATCAATATTTTTTACACGAACTTTTTTTTTCTAAATCAAGTGTTTGAAATTATGATCTTTTTGAAGATTTTTCTGTTCTTTACATTACAAATAGCATT
>KI422858.1:0-13890 GCA_000473375.1 Anopheles culicifacies
AATATTACCATGTGGTATGTGCTCATCGCTAGCAGGTCATTGGCCATTGGTGAGAAAGTTCAATATTACTACCAGGAGGTATGTTCTATCTACCATTCTATCTACCATTCTATCTACCATGTAGGTTTATAGGGGTCGTCGAGGTGAGAAAGAGGTTGTAGCCCAAACCCTTCCTGATCATGCTAAACGCGTGGGCTTGGGTTGGCATCAAAGGTGGATGGTTACCGTGAACATGCAAAACATACAGCAGACTATAATAACAACATCAACTACAACAGGTACATTGGCTCTCTGACGCATCCTTTAGAGAGTTCTCTCGTTAGGTGGACACAGCTACGTTTTATCAGATTTGTGTGTGTGAGAAAGTACATCACGGTGATGATAAAAAGAGCTAGTTCACGGAACCGCATCGAAACGACAGATGATAGTGACATATTTTATCTTCACCCTTCAAACATCCAAAAACATTCAAATGGATCTGTTCCGGGTGTCTCCATACACCTAGAAAATATTATTACAAACTTACAATGGCTTTATGTTGATATCCGCAGAAGTCACCAGCTGACAAATAAAATGAGAATAGATATCATTTTTGATATCAACCACTCGTGCCTAGATTTATAGATATTTTCGATCGATAAATTTCCTTCGAAAGCTTCAAACTGACGTTTACGTCTTGGGTGTGAACGCCAAAAAGTATGCAATGTTAATTTTTAAAATTTTTAAACAATCTTCGACTGTCTCCCTGGGTAGGAATCACACAACTTGAGCGATAAAAAATTGGATTAAAAATATTAATAGTTAATTGAAATTTGCAAGTATATAGTAACAAATAAGGAATATAAGTGACTCTTAAATCTTATCCTAGGTTTAACCTTTATTACGAGCTTTTAGAAATGTGTGTACAATGTGGGACAAATTGGAAATACAAATTAGTATGCCTAGATTTATGTTATTGCCATGCGAATTCTCCGAATTCCACAAACGGAGGATACGCAAAGAATGCGAAATAAGATCATTATCTACAATAATCAACTGCTGAATGGATAACTTTTCCTCGACATTTTCCTACCCGGGGAACGGAACGACCGGAACCGTAATGTTACCTTGTGTGCTGTTATTTCTTCGATTATTTTATTTTGCATCTCACGGCATCTTCTTCATCACAAACACATTACTATTGACGAGGGAAAGAAACAGGACTACACAATTGGGGTGGCATGAGAATGCCATGGTGGGGGGTGAGATATGCGACCGTTGTGTGTGTGTATGTGTGTGTTATTCGCTCTTACGGTGTGTGTATACAACAGGTTTTTCTAAAGTTCAATGGCACTCTAATCAGCCTATTGCCGGCTTCCGGTTGATTGACGTTTCGTTCCTTCCCGCGAGACATGATGGTGAAGCACACCTTCATATTCCAACTCACTCCCCAAACTTACCAACCCCTCGGGGAATGGCTTTTCATTGCCACCGAGTCCCGAAGGCAACAGGCGGGCGAGACTTTTGATGGCAAGTTCTTACATTTTGCGATTGGCTGCAGCTCCGACCCGGGGGGAACTGTTGTTGTTGTTTTGTAGCCTGTCTATAAATGATGGAATTTTGACGGGCTCTTGTTTGACTGTTTGCTAGAATTTTCCAAGCCAGCAGAGGTTCATTCCACGGTGAATAAAACTTGTCATGTAAATATGAATTTCACCTGTCATTTTATTTGGCTTAAAAGTATATTTTTAACTTTCTTTCGTATACTGTTGGCAGCAGGCAGTCTGGTTCGGTCGGTGAAGGTAATTTATTTACGTCAGCAATTAAAATACTTCTGTCAAATTTTGTTTTTTTGTTTAATTCGAATAATTTCTCATTTCTCTCACTTGCTTTGCTTTGTGTTGAAAAATGACAAAAAATGGTAAAATATGGCAAAGTTTAATATAGTGGGCTCAAAAATCACCCCGAGCGATGGTGGTGGACTCTGTTCAGTGTACACGGCATGTCCTGGCGGTGGAGCACTGAACGTGGAAAAACAAAACCCCAGTGGGTGGTTAGGTTTTGATGGTCAATAGTCTTGCTGATGGACATTTTAGGGCCCAGGTCCTGTCGTAAACATCACACGAATGTACTAAAAGCTTTCCAGTGAAGGTTCTTGCTTTTTCATTGTTTCGTTTTCGTCGGACCGGGTGATGGATGAGGGAGGGGAAGTGGAAGGATGTTTGTTTTTTTTTTGTGAGCACCTGAATGTCAAAGTTTTATTGAACCCGGTGGGTTTCGGCAGTATTACGATAACAAAGTATGTGGTTTACGGGGAAAGCTTATCCATTTTGGGCAGATAAATGTTGCTTTTTTTTACTTATGCTTTTGACAGATTACATTTTAAAGTTGTGTTATTTTGAGAAATGCCCTAAAATCCCTGTAATCTCTAACACGGGCAGGGCTGTTGTTGTTGTTGGCTGTTGACTTCTAGCGATGATTTAAGGTGAAACCAAAATTATAGCTTATGTTTTACGAGATTTTGAAGCTCCTGAGAATAGGCAATCTTTATTTTTATTAGATTATTCGTAGTCTGTAAGACTTTACAAGAGAATACTATTCATTGCCAGATTAACATCCACAATAGATAAGTAAATATAAATGAGAAAGATTTAACACTTTTTCGATTAATATCAAGTCAGACCAAATTCAAATCTAAAATCGACAATAATCGAGTCTTGGAAAAAATATTTTTAGAATATTTGAACGATTTCTTCTCTGTACCGAAAACTCTTGTTCAGAGATTTAAAATGGTAGCACTATGCGGGATACAATGATTAAGTTTCTGGTATGTGATTTGTTGTACCTCCCTGCTGACCAGCATAAAAAAATACACAAATTGAGTTGCACGAGATCGAACTGAACGCCACAATGGTGGCCGAACCGAGTGTACCCACCGTAATTGCATTATCCAGAAAAGCCGCATCACAAACATTTCCCAAATATTGGTTGTGGTAGAAAAACTTTAGCCCCGGGAAAACAGGAATTTGGTCAAGTTCCTTCCGCCTCCGTGCTCAGCGCGTACGCACTGACATTTCCCGTGCTCAGATTGTGTCTGTTTGCATGCCCATGGCGGCAATATGGGTGGCAGAGCACAAATTAGCGCTAGCACACGTGCCCTCACCGGGACGAAGATCCAGATCGGTGAGATAGTTAGCAGAATTAATTTAATTACTTTCTACACCGCTCTCACATCACGCTAGCAAGATGGTCCGTTCATAACTAACGTTAATCCGAATCTAAACACCGGCAACGGAACGTAGTATTCACCCGTTTTGCATAGTGGGCAGCAACTTGGGTTGCTTGGAGCTTGGATGGTGGTGATGCATAGCTCTCTGGTTAGAGGAATATTCGATCGAAACGGATCAATTGGTGGTTAAATGTTTGTGGAGCAGATGATGTTTTGGTGAAAATAGTTTTGTTTACACAGAAATTCAGAAATTTTTGCCATTTCGGTGAGTGAGCTGTCCCAGGTGGTAGGTTTTTGGTGAAAATAGAAGAAATTGTGGAAGATCCGTCAGAATATTGAGGTCAACAGTATAAGTTAAAGTAACGTTATCTTCATCGCCATGACTTCAACAGAGCATGATCAGATTTCTTCTAAATCAGAACATTTCACTTTTCTTATTAATTATTTAAATCACACACAAGTACACCATGTTTGAGTCGTTTCAAACCTATTTTCTAATTTTCATCATTCTACACCTTGGTGCTTAATTTTTATTGCGTTTTAATGTGTAGCAGCGATTGTAAACCGTTCGCAAGAATGTTTCCTGTACTCCTTACTAGTATTGGTGTGTGTGGTGGGAGTATTAGAAGGTTGAGAGTTTACGGGCAATACGTGCAGGGTACCAGCCCCCTTACCAGCAGTGGTGTAAATGTTTAATCAGATTGTTTATCGAAGGAAATCTAATTTCATTGCAACGGCGCGAGTTTAGGCGTCTGCGTCTTATCTGCGGTCGGTTTCTTTGCGCTGGAATTTTGCTGTACGCGCGTGTATGGCTTTTGCTTTACTAAACATTGCATTAATGTATGAGCCCACACGTACGTGAAACGCGAAATTAGTCGCCACACTGCACACATAATCCTCGTTCACCGAGCTAATCTGTTTTCATTCAACCGCTAAACTCAGTTCATAAGTGCATCGAATGATGCTAATTTTAAATGCTAATGATTCATCATTAGATCGCGAGTAAAAGAGATTACCGTCGCTTACATAAGTTTTTCTGTATTTTTGCATTCAAAATGCGCTATTGTTAATGTTTTCTGGACTTGGGCATCTGTTCTTTTAGCTACTTATTGTTCATGATGACGGCTACTTATCCGTATTGTACATCTGTTCTTTTATTTGATTAACTTTAAATTACTGCAGGCACCGAATATGGTCGAGCAAAGACTAATTCCTGTAATGTAAATGGCAAATTGTAGAAGGAAAGGCAAACATTGATGTGTACTGTCAAAAATTGGTGACTTAGAGGCAAAATTTGACGGCAACGACTGTGACACGACGAAACACGTCGACACATAATTTACAAGAACCGTAGAAATGAAGCGGTGGTTAGGTTTTTTTTTATATGCAGGCTGCAAAGACCAGTGATTTCCCTACAAGATTTAGTAATTCTCAGATTTTTGACTATTTGAACATCTTAGTAAAACTTTTACATTTAGCAAAGGAAAACTAGAATAGTTTCTAAGAATAGTAGCAAATAGCTACTATTAATTCACAATTTGCCAAACAAAAAACGAAAAAAGAAAGAAGAAAATCCTGTCAAATTTCAATCCAAACCACCATCCTGTGCTCTTTAGTATCTATTTGAACGACTGGTTCAAGATCGGTCATGCGCCTGCATAATGGAAAATTACGTATTATTTTAATTTTCCTGCTCATTTGGTTCGTTTTAATTGCGAAAGCCGATAGCAGAATCGCCCCAGCACAACATTCCCATTTAATGTGCTTTAACTTTTTTTTTATCAGCATATGTGAATTGTTGACGTTGGCGCTGTGTGTTGTACACATGGCACTGTCACGAGTGTAAATAATCTGTAATGTTGGAAAACGCGTGTATCAAATGGCATTTGCAATCAATAATGTGTGCCTGAGACGTGGGAACAAAATGCATGCGAACGCTGATGGAAAAATGATGCTTATTGAATTGTAAATTCATGTACATGCATAAATACGTTTAAACATTCACGATGTATTTAGTAAATAACATTTGAAACTCGATTGCGATCTAGCGCAGAATAAAACTAAAACTAATATTTGAATGTTTCCTTTGCGATGATATAGTAATAAAGTAAATTAAACTGTGACACATTTGACTTACCACAAATAAAATTAATTGTTTTCTTTTCGTCTTTTAATTTACTTTTAGGTAAGTTTCTGACATACTCGGCAGAACAAACGTGCATTTATAATTCAACGTTAATCCATTTCGGAGGATGCATCCTGGGTGACCGTTCCTCCGACAACCTTCCATGGACCGTTCAACAGCGACTGGCGATGGCAAAATATTGCGCTGCGTGACCTATTTCGCATTTGCACGATAAAAAGTTGCACTTCATTACGGCGGTTAATGGTTAACGAGCGTGCGTGTGTGGGAGAGCGTAAATGTGACAGCCGAAACATAAACAGGTTAGCAACAACCGCAGACAGTGACCGACCGGCTGGTTGCCGTCTCTGTGGGAAAGTATACGGCGATCCATTTCAACATATTCGGATGATTTGGGTTGAAATGTGCCCACTTCCACACACCGGTAGTAATCGATAAATTATTGCAATATGCTGGTTTTGCTCTCACACCTCCCTAAACACCATTTTCGTATGGGGAAGATATGTGTTCGTGTCCCACCGGAGTTTCTGAAGAAGGTGATTCCAGACATGGGTTAATTTTTGTGATTTGTTAGGCCGTTAATGTTGCTGTCGTCACAGGAAATCGTGCATTGGGCAGAATTGATTCGCCGTTACGATGGCGATGGGCCGTTGTCACCTAAACGTAAACGAAGCCTGGCATTGACGTAAGCGGAAGTGGCATCGAATGCGAATGGAATACTGTTTGTATATTAAATATAAGAAAATGATGTCTTCTGCATAGAACGTAGGGAACCGAAATGTGCGTCTGTTTATCTGACTCTTCCAATAGCACAATGCGTTTCATTTATAAACACTTCTTTCAAGGTACTGTGTAGTTGTATAAATTCTATAAACTCGAACGTATTTTTGCATAGGGATTGATGATCATTCCAATAAGAAGTTTTGGGCCACCGTATATCTGCGTATCATTGCAAACCCGTTCCACAACATTGTAACCGTCAGCGAGGAGAGATCGTCGGTGACGTCAATGAGATGCGATATATGTATTCTAATACAGATGCAGAAGTGTCAACAGCTCTCCGTATCCATGGCGTCACAGAATGCTTCCAGATTAGTTCTTTGCATTTACTCTTTAGAATGCGTGTTGTTCATTGTTCAGTAGAAGTCAATAGCGGAAGCTCTTTTAAAATGATAGATTTAGAATATTTTTAGCGTTATGATAGTTGGCTAACGCTATAACACCCAGCGGCACAATAAAACATTCTGCCATGCGTATAAAGCGACGCGTCAGTCAGATGTTTTGTGGGCTTTTTTTTTTAAAAAGCGTCCCTGTCGACATTCATTTGTCATGACGTCGAACGTACGTGTGTGCACGTGTGTCGTTTCGGCACGGCGACATTCGCCGGCTAAGTGCAACAAGGGCAAACAGATGGAGCTAGTGCTTTGTACGTAGTTTGTCGTAGCTGAACTATACACCTTCCACTCCGAGAACCGTGCCACTTAGCCAACTTAGCCGACGTGGAAGAAGCGGTTAAAAGGTGAGCCACATTTCATGGGATGAATACGGTTGCATTCCATCGCTGTGAGCTGATGCGAAATTCTTGCTGGAATAGTTGTATTAGTTAATTAAAATAACTTGCGGCAAATTAAAACTATCCAGACCCCTCGCTTCGTTTGCACAATCTTTGATCGATGTCATACACTTATCAATCGGTAGAGTTTAAAGGCAATTATTCGAACCTGGATGAAGGAAGTACACTCCCAGCACATGATAGACACGTACACAATGCACCACTATGCCTTGGCTGATTGTAATAACATGTCTGTGCCGGTGCCGTGCATGACATCGTGCGCCAGCAAGAGCGTTGCGTTGTTCCTTACAGCTTCGTGCATTTTAGGGTGCCATATCCATGAGAGTTGGACAGAAATCCCCTACCACCAACACAAATGGGAATATATAGTTTTTTTTTTTTTTTAATGCGAATTATGACAATGACGCATTCTTTGAACGTATCCAACCGCGTGTGTACACACGCACTCCGTGTGCCCGGATGAGACAGAGAGACCTTTTGCTTATGTCATCTTACAGCACCCTAAGGTCGTGTGCCTGGTGAGCGAATTTTCGTTTAAACGTGCAACGAAGATGAAGGTTTGTTGAAAGCATCGCACATGAGTCGCGCATCTGTTTCCGGGAAGTGTTTGGTTTGCTCAATGTTTTGAGTAATCGCCATTAAAAATGTGTTCCGGGATGTGGTTATTATCCCAAGCAGGTTGTTTGTAAGCAGGTTGTGAATAATTGCTTAAATATTTCAGTACCAAAGATAGAACAAATTTACTTTTATTTTTATTTGCATAGTTCGAAATTTATTTTTGAGTACTTAACTCTCAAAATTCTTGCTCGTATAATTGACGGAGTATGAAAAATATGCAAAGTGATGGAACGATATCAGCTCGTTGCAATACACATATTAAAATCACTATTAACATTGATCAAGATGGAAAGGCGAACAATTTGATTAAATTCTCATCGGTATGCATACCTGTCGCCGCCCTCGACTCGATAGTGTCAGAATATTACTATTCCCTATTACTTCCTCCGTGCGGAAAATCCTCCTGTACACTCCATATGATGATTCACTAGAACAGGTATCTGATGGTTCCGGACGCTCCGGTTTCGTTGGGTTGCACACTCCGCAGCACAATCGCGTCACACATAACGACAGCAGTAGCTGCTGCACGGCACCACTGGAAGGAGTGGTGGTGCGAAATTTGTTGCCGGAGGTTGTACATAAATTGAATTCGAGGACGATTTGCATCGTCCGCTTGAGTTTGATTTCTGTCCCATTTGGCGCTACTGCATGTGCTACAGGTCCGTTGGTTTTGCGTGATGGCGATTGATGGTGCGGCTTGGTTTGCAATCAACTGCTTGGAAGTGCTCTCGAGAACCGATAATGATATAAATCCCACATAACAATCTGATGGATGCGCACAGCTTCGGAACAGAGGGATGAAAAGCTAGCCGGAATAGTAATTTCGTGTCTGGCATTCGAAGAACTACGGCGGTGGTTGGTTTGTCTACTGAGATGTGAAAGGATGGAAATTGGGCAGAATCACATTCGTTAAGATCCTAGCGTTGATTTGATTATCGTACACATGTTAAATAACTCGTGTTGAAGCATTTTGCAATCAGAAAATCAACTTATACGCTAAGAAAGAAGAAAGACATCTTATTCCATGGAAGAACCCCTTTCTTAGTTACCATTACGCCTTATGCGAATGTGTAAGTTTTAGTTTTAGATCAGTCCCTCGATAATATGAACCGGCCCAGAAAGGCTGTTAACGGGTGGATCCCTTAATGCAATAATAATGCGGAGAGTCGTCTCTGAGATTAAAAGTCCATTTCCGTAACGACACACGATTGATACGATGAAATTTCCCATGAGAAGGACGCATTCGTACATTTACCAAATACATTTGCGGATAAAATTAGATTTCAAATCCGATTTGCGATGTGATCGGTTATTTCGGACAACCCTTCTTTTCTGATTCCTTGAATCCTACGATCCCATGCACATTGTGATAGAATGTCAAATTTTTTTAGCATTGCAAAATTTGGAACGTTTAATAAATTATGAAGTTAGGTATGCAAGTGAATGTCTAGTATTTATTTGGTACAAGAAGCTCGGAAACATTTTAAATGAAATAACAAGAGCGGGCAAAAGTCGGAAATATTGAAGAAAATGACACAACACAACGAAAGTGTTTCACGGAAGCATATTCGTTACAGAAGCAATTAATAATAATTAATACCGCAAGTGTTTATTTCATTGCGCAACTGCACGTACCGTAGAATGTATTGTGCCATCTCTACACCGGATGGAGCGACAAATGGAAAGAAATTGATTTCAATTTGTATTGAAACCATTTAATGAAATTCAATGATTGAATGACATTTATGGAAGGTTTCCACGTTTTTCATATTGCTTTTCATTTACGTGTCGGTAACGTTAATGTATGAGTGGGTTTGTAAAAGTGGTAAATGTGTAACGAGAATGGTATGACGGTAAAATTGTATTAAATATTTAAAATTCAGATGTGTTAAAGTATATAAATACCCACTCTATAGTGTTAATTGACAGCGAGATTGGTTCAGCCAAACAACTCCAATATGGTTTCCAATGTTGGAGATGCAGCTCTAATATATCAATTTCGGTAATATATCAATGATAGAAAAGATAATTGGAAACCATGAGATAGGATTTCAAAACCACTGACAAGATCTTAACCAAATCATGGAAAGCAGCAGCTATACGATTTCTATCGCTTCATAAATTTCAAAGCATATACATGTTACGCTTGATCGTGCTTAAAAATAACTAAAAAATAATGCACAACTAAATAGTTAGAGTTCTGACTCTCGACTCCGCTCATATGATGTTCTTTTCCCTTATTTATAGACACTATCTGTCCCGATGCTATCATCCCAATAATCAATCAACTACCGCGATGTCGTCATTTCCGATGCTTCCGGTTGATGGGGTTGATAGTAGTGTCCCCGCGCATCTTCCGGCTTCCGTTTCCACGAGGAAGTGTTCTTCCGTTGAAGTCTTGTACTAGAGAAGAATACTTCTTCCGGTTTTCCGTGTCATGCGAGGGTGTTTCCATCCGCTAAACGATATGATCAAAGGGAGATGTCTCCATTCGCATTCCCAGACACTGAGTGCATAAAAAAGGGAACTTTTATGATCCTCTCTCCGAATCAGTAACTCCCACCATGATGTCCTCATAACGTGCATATAGCATAGGGCAAAGCTCTAAGACGCAATGAAAAATCCGAAATTTGGTTTACGTCTCCCTATTTAGCAGATGCCTTCCTGAGGTTCGAAGAAGCGGCGGAAAACCTCCCGTAAGATATTTACGATCAACCCTACATAGATGTCGTACGGGCTGGTGATCTCACTTTTGGTCGAGTCAGAGGTCAGCACCGACAATAACATACATGTTGAAATACGCCTTAGGGTGCTAGTCGTCATCTGGTCTTTCTGAGGAAACTGTTCCACCCAAAACACCTCTTGGAGGTCTTGGATAGTTATATAGTTGGAACTCAGTTCCAATTCACACATATGTGTCTGAGGCATGAACTCTGTCTAGACTTATGGAAAGACATTAGTGGAGCCGTTATAACGAAGAACTCTAAGAGTTGTATGTTAAGCTTACCATCGTACAAAAAATTAGATTCGTCAACTTTCGGTGACTCAGTTATGTCATGCAAATGCCTCCAGACGTCCCAGCCTGGAAACTAGGCTGTCCACAGAAACAGTAAACAAAATCTGCAGATGGAATCATGGCGTCACTGGGTTCACCGTGAACTCGCAGACGAGGGAGGTTCAGTTGACGTGATTTCATACGATACATGTGTTTGAACTGCTTCAGTATAAAAAAAAACATTGCAGCAGCGTTTCACCAAAGGATTCAATGGCATTAAAGCATAATCGCTCAGCAGGCGAAAATCCCATTCACTGTGCTTTATTTGAATTTCGAAATGCAATCCATCCCAAAGACCGTACATTAATCCTCCAAAATATTTGTGATTGTTTTAAAGCTGCTCTTGTTTCAATACGGATCGCTTGCTACCTTCCCTCTGTGTCTGAACGAATCGCTACTTCCGAAATAGAAGAAGGAGTGTCTTATTTTGCTCAGTCTCTTGCGATAAGGGAAGCAATTTATGGACTACGGATCTGCCGCATCATGTTCTTTGTGTAACGAGCAAGAATATGTTGTTGGAGCTGTTAGACCAAAAGCCGAAGACACGCTTTACCGGCGCCGGAGAAATATATATCCAGTGACCTAGTTCAGTGCTATCATCTGCCGGCTAGGGCAACAGCGGAAGCCGCACCGAGGTTAAAGGGCATTGCACTGTTATGCGCCTGGGTGATTAATGTGCCGTACACGTCGAGCGCGCGCGACGTCTTGCCGTGAGTGGAAAGTAAATGAGCACCAGGTTCGAGGGACGGCACCGGGAGCAGTAGTGTGCCTAATGTCTGCCAAAGAAAGGTTGTTTTTTTTGGGATATGTCTTTTTGCCAAGTATTTGCTGCATTGAGTCCATTCCACTAGCTTCGTTTGGTTGTTGGACCGTGCAGTGTGCAATGGGAACGATGCCAAGTTGAGTTTGAACGTTTCAACCTTCCAAAATGAGTTATATCCTTTTGCGGCGCCCGGTAGTCATCCTAATATTTTCAATTATTGTCGAATCGCTTTCATTTCCTTTTCACTTGTGTCCAACTCTTTATGTGTTTGTTAGCAAAAAAACGCTGTGATGTAAAACGATTCGTTTGATGAAGTGAGTTTCATAAAGTACACTCAATGTAGCAACTTAATTAATTATGTTTGGACTAACTGTTTAAATAACAGATTGTTGGGGAATGTTGTGTAACACCAATGACCATTATTCTTATACCGAAACATATTCTTATACAACTGTTATCTAACGAATGACGTCGCAATTCATGATCATTCGATGTAATGCGTCATCAAGATTTCTTACAAGCTTATGCAATTCATCCATGTTTAGTATTTTGTTACAAAAGGTATCGAAATGGTCAAGAGCAACGTGTATTGCAAGTAGCTTATTATATCTACAGAAGATTTGCATGAGACAAACATAGAACAAGTCTAATAAATCATAGATTCGGATAAATCTGTCAGAAATAGCGAATATCCCACGCACACGCTGTACACGAATTCCTCAAGAGGAATGTTAGACATGTGGATGATTAAGGAAAATTGCAACAATAACTTCCACTGATGATGTATGGTCCGGTTGTATCCTCTGGAGAAATAATAATAATCACTTTTGTTACTGGCCGGAATCAGATAGGAAATGTACAACGCAATTAATAACTACGCAAAAATGAGTTTTCCCAAACAAAGCGTAACGCACGGATTGTTACGAATAAATAAAAATAGATTTGGAAGTTATTGAGTACGTATTGGGAATAATCGTTTTAATTCCATAATCGATTTCTGATAGGATTGTTCTGGACAAAAAATTCTTCAAATTCTTTAGTTAGCCACTTTTTTACATCCTTTTCTTTTTTGTTCCTTTCTATTGCAACAAATGATTGCCCTTCAAAGAAAAAGTACAAAAAACTGTAAAAATATAATTAATTTCCTTCCGGTGGAGCAGCGCACGAGGTAAACAAACCCAAGAAACTGTTTGTTGTAGATTGGCATAGTTCAAAAATGACAAAATGATAAGGGTATTTTTTGTTGCGGAACTCGCCGCTTTCAAACCCGTAGCTCATCCTTTTGATCCTATTGAGTAAAGTTTCCCACAAACGACGAGCTCAAAGGTTTTTCGGTGACTTTAGTGTGTGTGTGTGTGTCTGGATTTTTCTCATCGTCCCAAACATTGGGTACCTTGCCGTGTTCTAGCACTGGACATGTCATGTGGCTTGAGCAGTAGCAGCAACAGTACGTCCAGAATCCAACCGTCCCCACGCTAGTTGGTCATCTTGTTGACAGCTACGTGCTTTACGTTGGGTTCAATTTCGGCCTTCTCCGGAGACAGCCACGGGTCCGTTCGGGCATTTCCAAATATTTCCTCATACCCAAACCGGTCCATGCATCCCGAAAATATCCCTAAGGGCCTAGCACACAACACTCCACATGAACAAATGGGTCCGCATGTTTCATAATCTTTCTGTAGACTTGATTGTACGAGAACGGTGATGGAATGATTCTATGGTCCGGGAGCAGGGTTCTGGTTGAGTTGGTTCGTGTACCGATCCCGTCGAAACGTGACCTGGGCCACAGTGGCGTACATGTGTTTGTGATTAAGCTGCATGCATATGTGTTTGTTACCATCCTACCACGCACCGTCTAGCACTATTTGCTCACTTGCCATGGCGCACCCATTTGTAGCGACCGACACGGTCCATCGCCTGATGATCACTTTCGACCGGTCTGCACCTCAGATCGTTCGTAGCTTGGGCCGGGCGTTTGTGTGTTGATTCTTGGTCCTGGTAGGGTTACGTCTGGCCCTGGCCTACGATATCCAGTTACTGGTTCGAGAACATGAGTTTGATAGTGTGATGGTATCATGTTTTCAGGTGCGCACCCCAGTAGCACCATTTTATAGGGTGATTTGTTTTGGAGTTTTTGTTTTCGATGCCAGAACAACGGTGGATTGTACTGGTTATTGTGGATGCCTACAACAAGTAGCCATTTGCCGATGGGGTATGGGTTGTCAATATATTAGCCGAACCTTTTTTCGGCATTTGGCAAAATAGAATGGAACCTTGGGACGGATGAGGAAAACATGTCCTGAATAAAATAAATAGAAAGGTCGGATGATAATTTCTTACGTTTACAACCCCGTGAGCTACCATAAACTGGAAAAAATAGAACAGAATCTTAGCTTTTTTCCGGAAGAGATAAGGAGATATTCAAAATTTTGTATAAAAACAGGTATCGTAGAACAATCTAAAAGCTATCATGTTTCTATCGAAGTCTCAATCGACGCCTGTAAAACTGAATGCAGATCCGAATACAAAT
>KI422858.1:14471-43101 GCA_000473375.1 Anopheles culicifacies
AGTCGGCACGTTGTCCTATGCACTTTCTGTTAGCGTGTGGTTAAGCCTGAATTTCCAGTTTTATTCCAAGTTAGCCCTCACGAGGCATGATAACTTCTGTCAAATAAAACGGATTTGACATATTTTAACATGGACATTCCAACCAAAGCTTTCAAGTCGAATAACTCTTTATATGTTGAAATTTTGTTTTGCTTCCAATTTATTAAGAACAAACAAAGGAATAAGAATCAGGTCAATGCTGCAGTGTGCGGTACATCAATCATAATAAAATAGTGTAATGAATCCGTTTATCCTACGAAATGTGCTCGATTTACACCGATATTAAAACGGAGCCACTATTGTGTTCATCAACCGCTCCTTGGGGTACGGTCCGGAGCGCAACATGGTTGTTTTTATATTTTTGCAATGTCGTGCTGTGGATGCGACGGAATCCTTCTAGATGACGATTAAAGTGTTTCGCTTCACACAGCAAGGACGTATAATACCGACTGCGCTGCAGAATGTGATTGTCCGCAAAATCTCCGCGCTTCGCACAACCTCGATTCAGCTCGCCGGGCGCTGAAAATTGATGCAATGTTTCCATGCTTTTTTATCGTGCTCGGCGTAAAGTAGTTGAGTACGCACATGCTTCAACGCATTCGTTTCTAAAGCGTGTGTAGATGCTCGGCTAGCTCCTCTCTGCACCATGTAGGATAAAGGTTATTGTACGATCGACGGGGGAAAGATTGTATTAATGATGCTGGTGAACTAGAAGAAAATCCATTTCAAGCAAAATGGCAAGTGAAACCAGGACAATCGCTTCTCGCATCCGTTGAAAGTGCAAACACAATCAGAAGAGCAAAAAAACAAGAATGCTAACTACATCTTCTTCCGATGGCGGTTTGGCGGAGTGAGTTTAATGCGATGGATAGCGAAATTGTGCGAAAAGTTGTGTTTTTAGCTGTGCTGGCGGCACACACACACACACATAAGACGATATCTTACTATCTAGGTCAGCACAGGATGGTAGTAAAAAGTAGTTTAGAATGTGAGAGGGTAGTATAGAATTGCACGTGATAGTAGTCGAATTGCGACACTTTTCGATCGTGTCGTGCAACACCGACCTCAATTGCCGGGACCGTAATACGAGTGAAAACAATTTTCCGGAAGCAACCCCCTGGTGAGTTAAGGATGGTAGAGGATACGGTTTCACGTACGCAAAATGATCAAACCGAGAAAACACTGGCATTAGAGAATATCAAATCATCAAGTAGTAGTGTGTTGAAGAAGGGAACAGTCAAACGCAAAAGCAGCAAATTGAGCGCCCGTATTGCTGAAGCTGTGACCCAGCACACACTGCAGAGTGTTTATCCCCACGTGTGGAGGTAGCCAATAGGTATGGAGCGTTCTCTTTAGTGTGTGCTTTTTCCTGTTTTCATTGCATTTTTCAATTTGATACTCTATGCGATCGTAGCCCGACTAACCCTTTTATATTTGCATCATTTGATAGAAAGAGTGAGAGCATAGTAATAACGTTCCTGCGTCTGTCTCTAACCACTGCTGTGTGCACAGTCACAAACAAACGCACACAGCGAGCAAAGGGATTGAAAGGACACGTGACATGCGATGGCTTTGGGGTTTTCTTTCGCTGCATGCGCCCGACTGGCGCCGGTACGGAAGTCCATGCAACGGTCTCTCCTCCTGTTTCGTGTTTTTTCGTTTTTCGTTTTGTTTGATAAACTACTCCACAACTTCCCCACGGTGGTGTTTCTGTTCCCGTCCTGTGGTACTGATTCCGGGAGAGATTATAGTTGAATGAAACCGGTGCACGAATTTATCATCGTTTGGAGAAGGTTTTGAAATGATGTTTGATGTTTGTGTTGGTGGAGAGTCTCGCAACCGAATCGGGGGGGGAATAGTGCAAAAAACATAAAAAAATAGCGTCTTGCATAAATTAACAACGGGGTTGGAACCGTTTAATTATTCATGAGAGTGCATACACGTGGAACACTGGGGGTGTCATCTATTTTTATTTATTTGCCATGATTTTTGTTGTGTTTCGCATATTCCTAGAGGGGTTAAAAATTTTCACTATAAAGAGATTTTTTTTTCCTATCACATTAATAAAAAATCGTGCCTGGCCTCGATTGTTTAGCTTCATTAACGGATGGCTAACCGTGTGTAGGTAGCATTAATCGGTACCAAACCTCGCCTGTCTCCATTTGCAAGAATTTGGACTGTACAGCTACACAGAAGAACGATTAGTCTAGAAACGTGGTCTACCTGTAAACTTAAGTGTCTTGTGCTCCTCCTCAGCCTCCAAGAAGTGAACAAGCAGGAGGAGAGTTTATTTTTTATTTTTCGAGCTTTTGTACAATAATTGATAGCAGCAAGCCTCTTAGTTACCAATTCTCCATCTCTAAATAGTTCTGATTGAACAAGTCAACGTCACCTTGGGTACTTACTGAATAACTGAATACTGAAGACGGAGTTTTGGTCCCCTTCCTCTTATACGTATCTGCAAATCGATGACTCAGGAAAATTAGGAACATTTCTCCTTTTTCTTTAGTCGGTGGATTATCAACATTCAAATATCTGCAAAAACCCGTTTCCTTTGAATTTTCTAAAAAAAAAATAGTTACTTCAGCTCCAAAAGATGTTCGGCTTACGTGGAAATTCGAATTACGCATATTTTTCTGCTACACATTTTCTCCGTAACTCGGGTTAAAGACTGTTTGTACATTTCTTTTGTTTGTCTTTTGATGTTTGAGGTTGTTACAAAGGTTTTCAGATAGGAGTTTGGGGTCTTACGAGCTGTCAAATTCATGGAAATTTGATTCTGAAAATTAAATTTAACAATTAAAAAAATAAGTTTCGTAAAAATTATTGACTCTCTAAAATATGTACAAACTAAAATAAATATATTGCAGGAACTATCATAAATATTTAAAATGAAATAATTTATCGAATTCGAATTAGTTTCCTTATTAATCTATATTTTATGCTTGTAGAGTATTGGAACGTTTGAATCAATTATATTCTTTGATAGCTCTACAATCTCGAGAGTACTTGGCCTGTAATTTCTAGCATCCATTACTTGAGGCTCACCTCCAGCAGGAAAAGTCAGTCCTGTTTACGGGAGAATGGTCCTGATGAGATTCGACCCTAAGTCCTGCTCTGAGAAATACGGCTCCGCTCTCGCATCTGCCATCTAAGCGCTCCTGCCTGAATCAACACTAAACAAAATAATTTAACAACATTATGAACCACGCCTGATTACACTCATTGTTTCATTCCTTTCTTCATAATATCCAAATTCATCTTCTTAATGCACAGCATTATAAAAGCTAAATATTCAGCTCAGCTTACCTACCGCAGTATTAACCATCCTAAACATTAATAAGATTTGAAATATATATTTATAATGTACCTATGCGGCAGCAAATCCACTAATGCCAGCTATTTTTTCTCTCTTGTCTTTTTCAGACATTCCCGTCATAAATAAACATCGTCTGGCTGTGCTGGCAGCATCTCGCCCGGCAGCTTTATCGAGAGTGTCCACTTGAGCGAAGGGGAGGCTTCTGCCCAAATCCATCATCAGCGCCCGCAGCTCTCTGCTATAGCCTGTGTGTTGGCTGCATCTATCGAGCAGAATAGACCGGCGTGTAGCTTCAGGCTCATTAATCACTCGAGGAAATTTTGGGATTCGTACGGAAACCCCTTTTAATCAGCAAGATTCAGCCTAAAGCCCGTCGACTGGGCATACTTCCAGTGTACGACAGAAAGCTACCACCCGACCAACAATGACGTGGTTAACGGTGGAAAATTAATTACTGCTCAAATTTATTAACGATCGCCAAAATCCTCCCGACCAGACGATCAAGAGGCAAATTAATTCAATTACATCGCTACGTGATAGTATGGTTTGCTAGCCCTGGCAGGAGTGGTTTCCAAATTGCTCTCCACCGATTTGGTAGGCGCATGTTTGGAAATGAAACTTTTGAAGCTGAAGTATCATTATCAATAACTTTTCAATTTGGTGGCAATTTTAAATGAACGTGTGTTCAAGACATTCTTGAAGTTGGCATTATTCCAAGCGTAACCATGCACTACTGGACATTTTTATTGATTGATGTAGTTTATATTTATTTCATGAGATTTGTCCGTACATTGAACCTTGTGACGCTATCGTCTGAGATTTGCTTTATACTCGTTGCTGCAAGGATACTTATCGGTCGATCCGTTGAAGAGTTACAAGTACGCAGTTGAGCATGATGATGAAACATGTTGCTCTTTTTCCCAGCAGTGTTCCCAGCAGCAACGCTAAGACCTTCATCCTCCTTTCGGGGTGAAGGTGTTAAATTCCACTGGCGAGGAATTCGAAAATGGCTCCAGTGGCAGTGTACTTTTCCGTTTCATCTTACGTACGTCGTTACGTCGTTCCAGTTCTTTACGTCAGCGATAGAAAAAGGAATGATAGAAGCGTTCAAATCGAAATACATTTTTTTTGTCATTGATTTGGTACAATTCGTTTTCCTGATTGATGTGGAAATTCGAAGAATTTTGAAAGGACGGTTTCAAAATGAAATTGTTGGAGTTTCATTGGGATGTGTTGGAATTCTTAAAGGTTTAAACCGCAAAGATTTTTAAGCATTTAAATGTATTCTTTTTGTTGCCACCAAAGGGAATATAAATGTACAAAACCTTACGTTTTCATAAGGGCTTTACAAATATGTGAAAGGTGCGGTTTTTTCTTCGCATTACTTACAAAATAGTTTGTGTGAATTTCAGTGGCTAAGCTTGGCGTGGAGGTGTAACGAAAAAGAAAATTCTTCAACTTCCTATCGTCCATTTCATGCGAGCTCGGTTGCTAAACTATGTGGCATACTTTCGATGAATTCACCCCGATGCTACTGTCCTGCCGGTGGGATCGAGTACGGAAAGGCGAAAGAAAATCATTCTCCCGTAGAAGCAAAGCCGCTATTCAACAGACTTGTTTTTTTTTCGCAAGTGTTTGCCGTTTGCCTCTTTGTTATTTACTCCAAATGTTGAAATGGAACGAGATGGAAAGCCATTGGCGGCAAATTTATGGCGGCACGTCATCGCAAGCAGTCTTTTCTCGCAAGACGGTGAAGAGAATTTGCCGGCAAAAATGTTAGTGTAGCGCGTACCGTGTGCATACGGCGAAAGTAATGGTGTTTGAATAGTGTTGAAATCAGCGAAGCGTAAAACAATCATTGTTCGTCTAGGCACGCGACAGCCAACTCAGGGACACACACAGCATCTTGCTCTTCTTGCTGTACAACCGTAACGCACTCTTTGTTCGTATGTGACGCGTTTGTTTCATGTTTGACGCGTTTGACGCGTTGAAAGATGTATGTTAAAATTTACTACTTAAAAATAAGTTCCTACTCGTGGAAAACGCATGACTTTTGAGTCATCTCTGTGCCGTACAGTATGTGTGCTTTAAATCAATCCGGATAAAATGCGCCGTATATTTACTTTAACGTGTCTGTCTGTGTGTATACTCGATAGTAAATGTAAAGCGTTGTGCAACCTTCAACAAACCGTATTTGCCCCTTTCGTACAGTGTGCGAGTATGTTTACAAAGCAATTAACCTCTAGTGTTCATGTGTTTTCATTCGTGATGGTTAGCACAACATTCGAGCCGCATGGAAAACTAACAAGATTCGGCTTTTAGTTGCCCCCGACACGTGTGGTGTGAAATAGCGGAAGTGAAAAGTGTTTTTAAAGGAATAAAAAGGTTAAGTAGCCGAGGAGGCGAAAAAACGTGGAAGGATAATTGTCTGTTAAGCCAAGACTCGACCAAGCTACACAGTGGCCTCTAATTAGAAAACGGTTCGAAATGAATACCCATCTGCAAGGATCATCACCCAGATCTCCCGCACCGTCACCTGATCCGGACGTTGACGAGGGTAGTTCTAAAAAGCAGGCAACAAGGTAAGTGTGTGTCTAAAACGAGAAGGATTTGGGAACAAAAAAGTATAAAAATATGGGTCAATGTAATAGCTTTAATGGCATCTTCAGATGTTGCAGTTTTACAGTGATGAATGAAGTACATCAATACCTGTTTGTTATTTATTTCGAGTTAAGTTCTCTTATGCTCTAATCCTCCACGTGTATTTATTTCCTTTCTATTTTCAGAGTATTTAAGAAAAGTTCTTCAAATGGTAAAATCACCGTATACTTGGGCAAACGTGACTTCGTAGACCACATTACGCATGTGGACCCAATAGGTAAGTTTTGGAGTAATGAAGAAAAAAAAACTCATATATTATAGTTCGCCTCCACGTAAATATCCGTGTATAATAAGTTCCGCACAATCAACAAGTCCTCTTACACTTCATTTCCCGTTTTCTCGTTTTTTTTTTGCACTGTTCTATTTTCCCACGAAATACAACCACCTGGATCATCTTCATCAAAATCAACAACAAACGCCGCACGTGCAGATGGTGTCGTGCTGATAGATCCCGATTATGTGAAGGAGAGAAAAGTTTTTGGACACGTACTGGCCGCCTTTCGGTACGGGCGTGAGGATCTGGACGTGCTGGGACTAACCTTCCGGAAGGACCTTTATCTCGCATCGGAACAGGTTAGTATAGGCATGCACACGCGTTTAATCTTTTGGATAAAGGAATGGGCACTGTTTCTATGAAGGCATGAGTGAATACTGCAAACGCTGGTAACGCGTACCAAACGTGGGATTGATTTCATTCAACATGAATTGGGTAGGTCTCCGGGTCTGTAGGTCTTGAGGTTTAGTGGATTTAGCATTCCAGAATGAGTGATGTGTAGCCGGAACTAGTGTTGTGTGAGAAACGACCGAGATGGATTAATCTGATTGTCGATACTGAATTCTTTAGGAATCATGAATCCTGATAGCTTCATAAATTCTTCAAAAAATTCTAAGAATTTTTTTTATTTATTATTTTTTTAATCATGAAGAACAGTCAAACTGTATTGCTTATTGTATTAACTTAAACCTAAACTTAATCTAGACTGCAATTCACATTGGCTTTAAAAACTCCAAACCGTTAAAGGGCTCCTTATATTTTATTCTTTTAGGTTATGATGTTTTTATTTGTGAAGTACTGTTTTTATTCAATGGCCGATACTCTATGTTATTGGAGCGGCTCGACGTCCGAGGACCAAAGATAAAGGTTCTAGAGTTCTGAAAACTGTGTGATTGTGTTTTCCTACAAAGTTAATAACAAAAAAAAATCTGTTTCATGAATCTTTGATACGGATCTCTGAGGATCTACTAGGATTTATGAATCTCATGGGATGAGGTTTTTTTATCTCTATGGATCCAAGTATGGTTTTTAGCGTCAATTCGTGATTTGAATGACTTCTTAGTGAAGTTTCCTCCACTCCATTCCGATCCTTTCTATCGATGCTTTCGGAGCAATTCGACCCGGCTCCAAAATTCCGATACTTTTGCAAATTTGAGCGCTGTCCATAATTTTGAAATACTTGCTTATTTTTATGTGCGTGAGTTCCTGCTGCTTTTTTTCTTTAACAGCGGATTCCAAAGGTCATTTAATCGTTTCTACTTTTTTTAAATACATAATAATAATTCGAGCTTGTAAATCGATTCATATAGAAATCAATTTTGTACATTTTTCAAACATATACTTTATTCTTTACATAAAATGGTGTAAATAATAACATTTATATCTAAAATACTCTTCTGAGAAAACCGATCTTTAGAAACTCTTATCTTTTCTTTCGGAACTTTTCCGACGCTCACTCTCCTAATTCTCTACCTGTGTCCATGACAAAATCGATGTGAATCTGCTGTAAGGTCAATGTTCTTACCTATAGAAAGTGGAAGAAAAGGAAAAGGTTCGCATTGCATTGGCTCGGAATGCGTTAACATTTTTATTAAGCTCGTTAACTTACGTCTCAAACATTCGTAGGTGGTATGGGTGAGTTGGCGTATATTGTTAACAAAAAAGACACCATTTCACCGACGAAACACAACGGGGGTGTGTCGATGTTTTGCACTTACCAAAGCAAACATGTGTATCTTTTAATTCCCCCAACAGTGCGGGGTCCATGGAAAAGCACTGCTGCACAACAAACTCTTCCATGTGGTACGCCGAGACCATCCGATTTGACGGCAAACAAGTTTAAAATCCATGAAATAAATCTTCCTCATTCGCTGTTCTTGTCCCGTGTCATTGCCGGCACCGTGCGGCACCATGCGTCTCCATCGCTTACAAACAAACGCACGTAAGCATGGAAGATAGCGGAAGGAAAAGTATATATCGCCGACGCCTGGCTTGAGTACGTGAAAGTAATATGTGGTTCTTTGTTTTTGTCGCTCCCCAAAGGAGCGCTGTTAGAGGCACACTTCGCTGTACATCAACACAAATGATGTAATTTTGATTTACGATGTAGCTTTCCCGTCGCCACCAGTTAGGTTGGAAGCAAAAAAAAAAAAACACTTACTTACGGAAGCATAAAATGTAAAATTTCGTGTGCAAATTAATTTGATGGTTGTCTGGAGGGTTTTTTTGTTTGTTTGCTTACTTCCTCATGCACAGATATGACCGTGGTAAAAGCTGGTGGCAGGAAATAGTTGTAAAATATAGTGCTAATCCCAACTGCCATTAAAGTTTCATTTTTATTAAATTATTTTTATAACATAGTGTTGGTATGATAAATAACAGCACGTACCTTTTGTCGGAGAAATGGCACTGGGTAGTGTTTCTCCATTACATACTCTGCGCGGAGAAAATCATACCCCGTTCCTCGGTGTGCAGCGCAGCAGACGTGCAAGAAAGAAAAATGGCACATGAAAGTAATCAAAATTTATGGTTTCTTTAGCAAAATGGAATGAGAAAGCATTAGTGTGCAAGTGTGTACAAACAGACTGCCGGTGCCAGTCACACCCAGCCGCACGGCGCTCTCAGTACGCGATGAACGCATGAACACACTTTCCAAAGTATGATACCCACACATTCCGCGATATTCTTAATGGCTGTTGATCCACCAAACGTTGCCGGGGGAGTTTATGTGGTTTTAAGCATGTCAAGCGAGGCAAACACTTTTACGGGGGCACTTGCGGCAGCACGCATTCGTCATGGGGATAAATTCGTACAGACTAACGACCGAAATTGTTCAGACGTATGTACAAACGTTGGTGACTAAGATGCTCAATGAGTGGCTGTGGGTTGTGCTGCTCATTTTAGTGGTGGGAAAAAATTAAACACTCACTTTTGTGCTCGCGCTCGATGCTTCTTATTGATCTAATGTGATGAAGTACGACTTCATCATTCATGGCGGATTTAGTCTTTCACACTAACGATGTAAACAGAGGAATGTTCATCACATTCGGTAAAAGACAAATGATTTGTTCCGAATGATAAATCTGGTAGGTTTTATGAGTATGACTTAATCTACCGCCTGTTATGTACAGCGAACGATAAAAGCAACAGTATGGCTTAGTTCCTTCGTCGCTCACATGAATAGAATTTTTCGGAATATTAAGCCTTTTCGTGAAATCCTCTAACTTTTCTTCGCTACATATATTCTCCGCTCCTTTATTTGTTTATTTTTCTGACAACTTATATCATTTCGTAAACTTATCATGAATGTTTGTGTTACTAATAAGGAATAATATACATCATCTTGCAATTAATGTTCGTTTAAATATATCTTATATTTTATTAACCCGTTTTTGAAATTTTAAATACTTGAACTATTCGTTAGATTTTTTAATAAAATGTTATATACAGAAGATAGAATAGCGTATCTATTCATCCGTTAACGCTTGAAGTGATCAGGATCAGTGTACACTTTCCTCCACTGCAAGTTCAAGGCAGCTCGTTTTGAAGGTACTATGCCTGACTCGGCTCTATTGAGAGCTAATTTTCAAATTATGCTGAATTCTGAATGCTGTGTATTGTTTAGACGAGAAACAACAGCTAAAGATCTGCAAAATGACCATCTTTGGTGTCAAAGCGTTTAAAATTACGTTTGGGACCATTTTTCATATTAAACAAATTGTTTAACCAATTTTTAGATTTTTTTTAGAATCATAATAATCATCATCGTAAAAATGTGCATTGACATCGCAGTATTTAATCTTTCATTGTCGCATTCTTCCAAAATGAATACTCACGTAATGAACAAATGAAGAGAGGTTTTATTTCGCCTTTTTATTGATTGTTTGGAAATACTTTTAATACTACAAATAATTTAGCAACAAATATAATCCTCTTAGCAACAAATATAACAGTTCAAGAGCCCGTGAGGCGATCATGATAAAAATGTAAAATTATTAATTTTGGAAATCTAATTGAAGAGTAGCCAATCAAAAGTAAAAATGAGGGTTCCGCGCATCTAGTATGACATTCTGAAGCCTTGGAATCGACCATTTTATCCTTTTTTTTTTTTTTTTTTTTTTTATTCATTAAGAACGGCCAGGCCGTATTGCTACCATTTTATCCTAAAATCTGTGAAAAGTTATGAATTATAAAATTATGACTAAACAATTTAAAACAGTTTCTAAACAACCTCTTGATCACAGTGTTCCTAAATGGACACTCAAGAATTGAGCTAGTGAATTGCGACTCTATTTTTCCTTTTCGCTAAATATGAAATGTAATGTATATTCGTTTAAAACTAAAAATTCAGTACTGTTTGGTATAAAAATAAACACTAATGCTTATCATTGATTGGCACTACGAGTGCTACTGAAATGATCAAATCCAATCACAACGCAAAATATGCTAGTACGATCAAACAACTATGCATTATTCTTCCAAACAATATTAATAATAGGCTGAATTCCCACAAAAAAATACCATTAACAAAGATGTCATTTATTCGTGCGTTAGGAAATTTATGCAGCTCAACATTTGCCTTCAATAAAATGCATGACAATTTCTTATAGACCCACGGAACACAGTCTGAACAATTGGCATACCGAAGAAAGGAAGATATTCAATTACCTCCGCAAATAGATTAGTGGCAAAAATTGTTGCCCCCTATCGCTCCATGGTTTAATTACGCAATTCGCTCGGGCATTGTTTTGATTGTAATGCAATTTTGCCACCACAGACGCTGATACGCATAAAACTGCTACCGAGCAGACCTATCAGCAGATAGCGCAAGGAAGAAGAAGAAGAAAAAAAAGAAACGCCAACGAATGATAATTATTCTGCGAAAACGAGGGTAAATTAAAGCCAACCAACCTGTGTGCACCCTTGGGTGCGGTAGCGCTGGAGGCGACAACGTACAAAGGTGAAGATATCGTGCAAATATAAACTGATTTAGTTAGATATACCGCTTTGCAAATGGTGTGAGCATGGTGCGCTAGTAGGGCACATGGCCTTGAGAGAGTCACCCGCAGTATCGCTTTAACTGTCGCAGTTATCGCACAACGAAATGACCAATAATGACGTTGTTCTCGCAGGGATCTTGTTTCACCGCCGCTATTACGATCCTTGGTGCCATTTCCATTTATTACCCGCACTGGATTGAACCGAAAGGACCCTCTTCGGCGGGTTAGCATTTAAAGGTCGAAGAAAAAGGAAATATTTTAATGGGATCTCATTTTGGAGGTGATTTGATTCATGTCCCAGTTTTGTGGCAATGGTCGTGCCGGTAGGCCCGAACATCCATTGCTTTAAGTTACACTTTTATGAACCTCGGAAGTCGTTTTGTTCGGAATTACCCTGTCCTATGGGTAATATTGTGGAAATTATATGTTTTCCGTCGTCGGAAAAGGATTTTCCACCTTTTAAAGAAATTTTTTCAATTTTATTTCGAACAAAATGGCTGCCGTTCTAATTGTTGGATTAATATGTTTATAACATTTACCTGTTACGTACTTAAAGTTGATGAAAATTTACAATTCATTTACCTCCCTACCCTGTCGATCCGTTGCACATTCCAGTGTGTCTAGCGTGGGGATATCCGCTGGCAAATAGTCGTCTAACGCGGAATGTGAAATAGCGCCTTCAGGAAGACATTGTAGTAAAGCGGAACAAAGCAGGTTAAATTAAGTATCCATTGTGTGTTAGCATGCTTTGCACAATTCACTAACAGGCATCATAGTTGTTTGCCATCTGCAACGTTGTTGTGGCGGTGACCTTAACCCCCGGCTAACAGCCTCGCTGTGAAGCCATAATTGAAAATAAATTATTTCAATTTCTGTTTCGCGTTTGCTTTTGTCCGGCGGTATCTCTCGTACTGCGTTTCTGCATCTACCCGTACTACCGTCGAAGGTTGTTACTACGTGTGTTTCTATTCATTATTTTCCTTCTTTTTCGCTTGTTTTTTTTTCTCCTGTCGGCAGATTTATCCACCGCTGGAAACGGATCGACCGCTTACCCGCCTGCAGGAACGTCTGATACGGAAGCTGGGCGCGAATGCCTATCCCTTCTACTTCGAGGTGCCGCCCCACTGTCCGGCATCGGTTTCGCTGCAGCCGGCACCGGGTGATACCGGCAAACCATGCGGCGTGGATTACGAGCTCAAGGCCTTCGTCGGCGAGTCGCAGGAGGACAAACCGCACAAACGGAACTCGGTACGGTTAGCGATAAGGAAAATCATGTACGCACCCTCGAAGCTTGGCGAACAGCCGTCGATCGAGGTTAGCAAAGAGTACATACTGAAACCAAATAAAATTCACCTAGAGGCAAGTCTGGATAAGGAGGTAAGTCCCATCCGTGTGGGGATTGAGTTCATCGCCCAAATTTGGTTTGGGTTGGTTTATTTTCGTCTGCTATACTAAACCTTACTGATTCTTACCTTCCTTTACGCTTCTTTCAGCTTTACCACCACGGCGAAAGCTTGTCGGTGAATGTACATATAGCGAATAATTCGAGTAAAACGGTGAAAAAAATCAAAGTATCGGTCCGGCAGTTTGCGGATATCTGTCTCTTCTCGACGGCGCAGTACAAGTGCACGGTAGCGGAGGTGGAATCCGAGTAAGTAATCCGTTGCACCAGTCTGGGGATTGCTCGTGTAACCAATCCGTACAATCAATCGACCACGACCGGTGTGTGTGTTTGTGTCTTGCAATCCTGTTGCAGTCGTCGCTCGTGACGCTGACCCAAAAGCGACGAAACGATCCTTAAATCAAAAGGATGGCGTAATGTTGCAGTTTGGGTTTTCATCCATGACTTACCATTGACCGGATTCACAAAACCGAGGGAGTGCAACAGCTACTTGTAGAGGACTTGGAGCCTCTTTTTTGCACACGTTTACTGCTCGACAAAATGAGACCAAATGCTACACATGTATGTGTGTGTGTGTGTGTGTGTGTGTTGGCTGGAAAAACTTTCAATCCCTTTTGCCGTTACGACGTAGCTTAAACATCCAGAACGCAGAAGAGCACTCAGGTTTAATTGAAGGATTGAATACGTACGGAACAAGTATAAGTATTCTGTGTGTATGTGTGTGGGCTATTTTTTCATATTGCTCCCTAAAAGACTTCTTCGTATGCAACGGAAATGGAAAATGGGAGTAGTGGTGCTCGTCGATGTGTAGCATAAAGGCGCTACAGTAGCGTCTGAAGGGACCCATAAAAGAGGGCGAAGTAAAGCAAAGCTCGTTCAACCCCCGCCAACCGGAAGCTGTGTTGCTGGCTGCGTGTGGAACGGATTACGGTTGCTCTCAAGACTGTGAAGTACGTAATGCACGGATCGCACGGAGTATGTACCGGCGAGGGCTTGGATAGTCCAAAGTGACTTAACGTGCGAATCTGTCCCCGTCGAGCTCCAAGCGTTTTCTTCGTTTCCGGATGGTTTGTGTGTATGTGTGTGCTTCTTGGTGACGTGACACACGTAGTGTCATGTGACGGTAGCATAATCGGAGATGGTTTATGTTTTTTTTTTCCTTTACTCCAAGCTAACGATGCGTTGACGTCGCATTGCACTGTGCTTTGTGTGTGGGTGTTTGCGTGTGTGTAACCTTATTGCCCGAAACCATGTGCCCGGTCCAGTGCACACTCAAACGCAACGCGATAATAAGCGGAATGTTGCAGGAAATAGTTTAGTTTTTTTACGACTGCATGCAGATTCTTGTGTGAGCGCACGATTTCTTCCAACCCAGGTGCGAACATTAAGATTAGATATAAAAAACACACGTAAAAACGGAATATAGAATGCACTTCTTTTAATAATACCTGTAAAAAAAGCTTGATTTCTTCTCACGAATCAGCTGTGAATGAGCATGAAGCAACTTTTATGCTTCTATATGTAATGGCTGTTCATATTTTTAAGGGCTTTGAAAATATGCATATATTCTGCAATTATTTTTCCAAGAACAAGAAGCCCGCTTATTCCTGCGTCATTCAGCGGAAATCGCAAACAAGTCACTGATAAGGGTTCGAAATGTTGACAATGACATTTTAGGAAGATTTTCAAGTTCACAATGTTTTCCTTTCCGGTAGAATCGTTGTCAAAAACTTACTGGAAGTGTAACTGTTATTGAAAATTATCTTTCAAGTGTTTTCGTGCATGCAATAGCAAAGTTAAATAAGCTTCCTTCATGTTAGTTTTTAAAAAGAGCTTTGCAAACAAATTTGTTCATCTTCAATTTCAAACTGTGCGAAGAATGCATAGAAAGTTCTGTAACAGAAGGGTACAAATTACTAAGAAGCTTAAATGCTTTTATTTATTGATGGGACATCCTTACGGGGTCGGCGGCCATTACTCTTCAAACGTCATGCCCTGTCTATCAAATGCGCCATTAACGCAGCACTTTACTACTGCTGCCATCGTTCGAGCGAGTGTAATTTTCCTTGGGACCGAAAACAATTCTCAATTAAATTTTTCAATTAAACCTTTCCGTTGCGAAACGAACTGCGGCGGATATTGCGCTTGACCTGAGAAATCAGAGCAACCGTGCCTGTAGCGCTTGCGGAAAATCGATAACCGTACCGAAACCGTAGAAGAAGCAGCCATTGTTCTGCACTGCCGGTTTGTTTGGGGGCTTGGTCATCTAGAGGGCTAGGTCTGCTGGAAAGCCTGGTGGAAGTTTGTGCGCTTTGTCCCGTTCGCTCGTGCTCACCGGTTGGGAAAGGTGCTCATGAACAATGTCGGGGTCAACGCAAACTTTATCGAAAATCGTTTCCATTCCGCAGTTGGAGGTCACACATATTCACACACATACAGACACAAGCTCCACACAATCGCAATCAAGTGCGAGCAAAATGGTTTCTTCAAATCGGACGTTATTGTACTGCTTCAGCAATCATCATATCGCACAATGAATGCGCGCCCGGCACAGCACAGAAGAAAATCCTTCCAATGGCAAATAGAAAAGGTACAAAGGCACAAATGGCATTCATCGATTAGAATGTTATCGAGCGAAAGCAAAATAGCAAAAGGTTAAGAAAAGTATTTCGAAGTGTTTTTTTGAGGTTAGGCCTAGGTTTGTTTTGCCTACCCAGCACGATATCTTCAAGTCCGGTCAACGGTTCACAGGTTTTTCAGCTTTTGGCCATTTCATCCATCTAAACAGTGCGCAACCGATCTAATCTATCTATCATCCAATTCAACACAGAGAATACTCCGTCGGTCCCGGCTTTACCCTATCCAAAGTGTTCACCATTAAACCGCTGCTTAAGCACAACAAACATAAACGCGGCCTTGCCCTGGATGGCCAGCTGAAGCACGAGGATACAAATCTAGCGTCCAGCACGATGTAAGCGAAATGGCGCCATGTTTGTGCGCTGGTGATCTCGGGGTATTGGGGGGGAGTGGTTATGGTTGCGGTGGTCAAGAAAAGTGAACATTTAATCGAAAATGAAAGTGTACACTAAATGGATAGAACAACATAGCTCCCGTTCCTTACCCATTGCCCGTCCGCTGCAAATGGACATTTTACTTGGTTGCTTCATTTCACATTAGAGCTATTGTAGTAGCACACAGATGCAAAACCCAAAGAAAAAAAAATCTTTCAGTTTAATTTACATAACACTCCATCTAGAATTCCTCAACTCCTCAAAAAAAGGGCCTCGGATTTCATTGGTTCAGGTGATACGATAAAAGCTCGATGGCGTCTTTGTCATTCCTTTAGTCCTAACACAAACTCCCATTATGCACTATTTATTGTAACAACATTTCCTTACTTACCTGAATGTATTTGAACATTACTGATCGATTGTGGTGCCATTTATATTTTTTTAATCATTTCTTTCATTTCATGATACTGTCTCCAAGTTACATAATTTCTGAATTCATCACAATTCATTTCAAAAATATCGAAATAGTTACTTTTTCTCATTACATTACATTCATACCTTTTCCCCTTTTTTGCTCCTAATTCGTAGTAGTAAGCAATTAAAAAAAATCATTTGGTGCGGGTTAACAACATCATTTGGTGATGGAATAAATTTTTAAACAAACAAATTTCATTGCAAAACTATTCAAAGTTATATAATTCATTGGAAAAACAATATGTAAAGTTAAAAGAAACGTTTGTAACTATAGATGTTTCTATAAATGTTATTTGGCAAAACGGTCCAGTAAGCAAGTGTGGTTGCGTGTGTGCTTTAGGTGTGATAGAAGTGTTCAGCACACGCAGCAAATGTCATACTTCACGGTAAACCAAGACCATCTACACGCCCCGGTTGGGTAGCGGTTTGCTGAAGTTTTCAACATGCTCTTGATTGCTGTACCTGACTGTGATGGTGTGGTCGGGTTATGCTTCAGAATGTGGCATGTTTCAAATATTTGTGGAGCATCAGCAGAAATGGCTTTAGCTGTGGGGACACTCCGTACGTATGTAAGCCAATACTCATTCGCATCGGTGTATGTGTGTTGAGTTGGCAAAATAAACTCTTGGCCACAGACCGCTGATAAGCTACGCCTCACTCATATCGGATGGAGGCAACCATAATCGGATTGAATGGCAGTTGAATGATCATGTGGCGTGTCCGTAGGATATATGTAGTGATGTCGGGTTCGTCGTCACACTCACACACACACACACACACACACACATACGTGCCACGGAAAGCTAATTTCTGTTGGCTTTCCTTAGAAAACTTAGCGCAACAATAATGTATGCGAACCGATGAGCTCATCCCGATGGAAGACGATACAAACACACACGCGCACGCACACGGAGATCTGCACAATGCTGACCTCTGAAAAGCAAATAAAGTACAATGTAGACAATGTGTGGCCCCACTAAAATCGACCTGAAGGTAGGCTTGTAAGCGCACACCGCCACCCATATCTTGAGTGGGTTTGCTTCGTCGTTTACGTGCGTGTCGCAAGTGATTAGCTTTCGTTTCCGTCAAACCGTTCTGTGCTTTTAACCAGTTAAACCTGCTACTCCGCCTCCGGTCGGTCCCGGCAGGAAATCGATGGAAATCGGACCACACCACATTCCATCAAGTTGCGCGTGCGGGAAACGAATTCATTTTGCACCGTACGTTTTAGTGGTGTGTGGTTTCGTCGCCGCCTCACCGGCCGCGGATTGTACATTAAGGCACGCTAATACAGCTCTGTATGTTTCGGTAATGTGAAGTGAAGTTGGCTTTTCATTACGGTGCCGATTTCCTAGGCCTGGCGGGGATCGTTCGTTGTGATAAACATACTCTCGTCGTATTACTCGTGCGCCACCAGGCGCCTCCATGTAATAGATATGTTAAATTTATTTATTTGTTTGCGCCCACATTACCTTCAGGCTGTTTTTTTTTTTGGTGCACAGTTATTGCTGCTTGAAAAGTATGAAAAGAAAACCAAAAAGTCCCGATTAAAACATTGCCATTGAAATTGAAGAAAATACACAAATATTTCTTACAAAAGGCGTTTGCTTTTTGCGTAGTATTGTCCATTCGGTACATTAATTGGTAACGAATCAATTTGCATTTTTAATGCATTGAATTATGGTTGGGGTCGGGGTTTTTATTTTACTCAATTAAAAGTAAACAATTAAATCGTTATGATACCACCCTGAATTTCTCGGTATAAATCGATTTGATAGAAAGCGATACCGAATAGATCTTTTGTGTATGTAAATTTGCACGTTGAAACACTGCAAAAAATAAAAATAAATAACGGATGGTGTTTAACCGGTCGTGGAATTGGAACCAGTTTCTGTACTCGAATCAGTTCCATGAAAAACCTGCAAAATGTTTCAAAACTAATTTTGTACCTTATTTTGTCTCATTTCTTTCCCGTCTTTTCTTTCTCTCTCTCTCTCTCTCTCTCTCTCTTCTCTCTCTGTGTTTATTTCTCTTTTCATGTTGCGAACGAAATGTATGATGCTCCTGTATAATCATCAACTTGAAACAATATTGTACCGACTCTTTCGTCGAACGGTTCAATTCTGCTCCACGTGCGATATCATTAATGCGCATTCCACAAACAATGAAAATGGAAAACTGATCCGTTTCGTACCGTACCTGGCTTCCGCATCACTTTTGTGGGTCGTGTCTCAAAAAAACACCTTCCAAAACCTGTGTGCCACGATCACACATTCGTTACGCGTCGTCCTTCCATCGATCTATTGTTTTACCATCCCGGCCCGTCGGTCATCGGCCATCAACACACACCTCCCCCCAATATACACACATACACACACCCGTTCAACCCATCAGAGACGGATGTCAGGTTGCTCCCGGATTTACGCTTTCGAAAGTGTTTACGCTGACGCCATTGCTGGCCAATAATAAAGACAAGTGGGGCCTGGCACTTGACGGGCAGCTGAAGCACGAGGACACCAATCTGGCCTCGAGCACGCTGTAAGTTTGTTGATACATCTTTCTCCCGTACACTTTCTTCCTTGCTCGCCACAAGCCCTTCCCCCCAACCCCCTGCTCTCCATTCTTTCCCACCGCTATCCGGTGGCTTTACGCTCCTTGGCCGTGTCGTGTCGTTATTTTTTTCCCCCCAGTCTCTTCTCATGTGAATGTTTTTGTTTCGTTTACTTCCTTTGTAATGGTTTGGTTCACCTGAAAGGGTTTTATGTTTTACATTCCTGTTGCTCTTTCCCTCTAGGTGAACTATGCGTTTTTATTACATTCTTGCACTGTGCTGTTATTGTTCTCCGTGTTGCACTGTTTTGTTTGAGCAACCACTCTATTGAAGGTCTGTTGCTTTGTTTCTTTGTCTTTTGTGTTGCGGTTTCTTTTTATTATAAAGTTTTGTTTACGTACATGCTTATTCATTCAATTACATTGAATTATTAATGCGTCTTTTGTTTGTTAGTTTTACTATTTTAAATTTTGGTTTTTACTGTTTTGTTTTGTGTTTTTTTTTTGTTTTACTTTTTAAAGTTCTTTTAATAATTATACAATTTTTCTGTGCTGTTTTTATTGATAAGTGTGCGTTAGTAAATCTATTTTCTTTCTATTGTAAAACACATTTCAATTGGTACACATCAATTTTACGCTCCATTTGGCTCGTCTCATCACTCCTTTCGTCATTGATTTAATGTTTTTTTTTAATAATCATTTATGTTAATTGTTAATAGATTGTAGATATGGTTCATTTTATTTGTGATGTTTTTGTTTGTCATGTGAATGCACCCAGTTACTCGTCGCCTGTATTTCTTGCCCACCTCCTAACCACTTCCCGTCCTCCGTTTTGCACTGCTTTTCTACTTCTAATAATGTTTAAAATATTCGCAGGTCTCGCACACTGGTGGATGGAAAATATAGGTAGAATTTATGAATAAAGTTTGTTGGTTGAATTGGTTAATTTTCTTTTAGTACAATATTTTATTTTGATTTAAAATACATTTTATTGAAACCTTTCATAGAGGATGATACATACTCAGTTTATAGAAAAAAAAATCCACAACCACCTCTTATACACAAGACAGACTATTCAGTTATGGTCGTTATGCAATGGTTATTAAAACATTCCTTCTATAGTAGCTGATTTATTAAAATATTTTAGATTATTAGTTCCGTAGAAATGTCATTTATATACTCCTATTAAATGTTGTCGATTATTAGTATTTAGTTCCACTAATACTTTCGTTACATCAGTCTAATTATATTATAGCTTATTGCTTAAACTTTTCTTTAACTTTTCTATTGTTTGAAAGAGTAAATTGAAATGTATTTTCTTTTATGATAAATTTAATATAAAAAATGATGTTGTTTGCAGAATTGCTGATCCTTCACAACGAGAAAACCTGGGCATTATAGTGCAGTATAAAGTAAAGGTCAAACTTTGCATCACTCCTCTCGGCGGGTAAATATGGCGCTTTTCTATAATCGCTTTAATGCAATCAATCTGACGGTTCATTTTTTTTTTTTATTATTACAGAGATTTAGTAGCAGAGTTGCCATTCATACTCATGCACCCGAAGCCGGATGACGATGAACCCGTGATAGGAGACCGATCACCCGGTCGGACAGTGAATAGTGCCGATCGTAAACATTCGTACCAGGCCGGTCACGAAATGGGCTCCAACAGTAACAATGGTGACGCACATGCCTCCAAAGAGGATGGTCCCAATCTAATCCAGCTAGACGGGTAAGACTTACAGTATGCAAAACATTGTATGTTCCTCACGATGGAATTTTATTTTATTTAAAAGTTCATTTGTTGGTAGGAAATACAAACCGTTTCGAAACGGACGGTACATCTGTAAAATAAGGATATCCAAAATTGAAAATTAATTAACATGCCTGGTTAACAACATGGGAAACATGCAAACATTAAAATAATATAACTTAAATTTTTCGATTAAACCAACATTGTTTTGCACCTCTATAGGTGGTGGGCTTTGGGAGTTCAGCAGTAAACCGTAAAGTTGTAGACAAGGGTTTCAAGTGGTCGTTCGTTGGACACTCGCGATACACAAACAAAAAATAGTACATTTCCCAAGGGTACTTCTGTTGGAAGGTTAGGGAATCTTGCATGGGTGGTCCTTTTTTTTTGGTTGCAAGCGCAACAGAAATTACTATGTTAATGGAAGGTAACACTGACCGTTTGGTTGGATGGAGAGAGCCGCATTTTATGGATTGTATTTATTTAATTAATTTTCCGTCCCTCCGTCGTGCCCACTTATAAAATTCTTATTAGACAAATCCTTAAAATGAAAAAAATGACCTACTGACCTGCTTTAAAATAAACTACATTTTCTCTGTTTTTTCACCTTTTCAGCGACGACAACTGTCCGGACGATGATATTATATTTGAGGATTTCGCACGGTTACGCTTGAAAGGCGCTGAAACGGAAGCTTAAGGCTATCATGACGGGAAATTTGGTCTACCTTCATGTTCCCGTAAAAAAAAAACAAGGCTACCAGCCGCCGTACAGTCGTCAAAGCTAAAATAGTCACCCAGGCAAATGCCATTGGTCAAGGCACACATGTTGGTTAGCGAATGTTTAGCAGAGCGATGTGAGAAAAAACTTACAACAACAACAACCGACCAACAGATAAGTTAAGCTACGCCAAAGTATCCATATATTTGATGTTTTCAAACGAGAATTGTCTAGCTCTTCCTCAAGCAAAACTCCCCTAGAACGATACAGTACAGTGAATGGTCATCGAGATATGCGCACAAAGAATTATGTCACTATATAACCGTGTAAGGACCAAACCACCCGTAACGGGTTTTCGGCAGTACGAAAACCTCCGACAACAAAACAATATTCAAATGGCTAGATAATAATTCTACTGTTTCCAGTTTTACGCAGCGTCCGCAATCTCAGCAACGTCTTCATTCTACTCTCCATTTTCTTACATCCCTATTACTTACTGTACTGTCGAGAGAGTATACAGTTTCGCGTACAAGTTACGCTTCCATCCCCTCCTAAGAATAATATCTTCCGATGGAGTAAGAGTAAATAGTTAGCCGTCAGAATGTGGGCAATCAGAAATCGCAGGTTATAGAGCAATTATACAGAGTACTTCAACTGCCGCCATGCTGTTACTACTGATAGACTTTTGTTTTGATTATTATTTTTTTCTATTTTAATAACTATAAATAGAAGAAACTGTTGAGGACATGTTTGCACTGTAACTACTAAAATATTCAATAGTTTTCTTTTCCTTCCTCGTATCCTTATACAAAGCTTTCGTTCAATTTGGTGTCTTCAACTTGCGAGGTTCGATTATAATTTTATGCAACAACGCTCATATTGGACTAGGGAAGCATTTCTACTATTCTGTATTTGTATTATCATATAGATGTAACGCACTCCTGTGTCGCTGGAGAAAGTAGTAGGGTGGACACAAGACAAGTCCTCTTTTGCATTTATCGTGACGAAGAAGGAAAACAAAATAAAACATACCCGAGAGCGTATGTAATCCAAATTAGTGAAACAAAACACAACACGTGCATATAGTAAGCGTGCAAGTAGTCACTAGCCCGTTGTGTTTGGATGTGCTTTAATTTGATTCGGATTTTGTTTTAGCACGTTTCACGAATGGCAATATATTAACGCGTACCAGTCTGTTTTATGGAGTGTATAGATGTATTCAAATACAAAAAAAAAATCCCACAGGAGAAAAGAGGGATGTCGAAAGAATCTATACATTAGTTAGATGCGCAACGTTATTTGTTCGCCCATGCTTATTTGGCATTTCTTTTCTGTTTGTGGATGGTTTCGTGCAACAATATTTGTCACCGTATAACTTTATTTTGATAGGAATGCAACCGATATATCTAGTTCGTTGTAGTGACAAATCGCACAACACAAAGGAGCAAGTATTTATTGGAAAAACCCCCCTTCCCGCTAGGTAGAACGTTGGATGTAAGAGATAGTACGAAATAAACAACACTCCCTACGTAAGGCCTCCCATAATGCACTCACGTACCCTTAAACCAGTCGTTGTATTGGGTGCAGCATGAAGAGAAAAGAATTAGTAGCTTTAATGTAATGCAAAACAAAAACACAAACACACATACAGCGGAGTGTTTCAAACTTGTGCACTTTCACGTCCGTATGTTCCAGCCCATTTGCGTTTGTTTACTGTTTGTGCGTAGAGGAGAGAACGAACAAAAACAAATCCCTCACAGAACATTAAATCATCCTCGTACCTTCGTAGCGAAACGTTATAAGATCGTTGTACCATTCCAACCGCTTATCTGCCTTGTTGGCATTCTTGGGTTTAGAATGCACGATCGCCGGCAGTTGTTGGGCGTGATTCGACCACATTTTATTTCCACAGCTATTTCAGATATAGTGTCTAGTGTTGGGTTGATCTGAATCAATCTCTATTCTGAAGATTCATTCATCAACGATTCATAAGTCTCTAGGGCTTCATGTCTCTTTAAAAAGATATGATTTTAAGCATTTTGTTTTATTGTTTAAGCTTTGGTTACAAGGTTACAAGATTGGTTTTAATAACTTTTGTACAACAGAATTTGTTTGTTTCTTTTTTACTATTTTTATCAAAATTCTTATCATATTTGTACCGGTATTATAGCATTAGTTCATCCGTAGTGCTTAGTAATAACGTTCCAAATCAAATCTTAATTATCACCAGATGTCGAATTTCACGTTGCTTTGTTTTATTCAAAGAATGAATATGAAAGGTTTTATTCAAAGAATGAATGTGACAAAGAATGAATATGACGCGATGTGCAAACTATTTTCCATATTTAGCGTTCTCTTTTGAATGCGTTAACGGTAAGAGACTTACAAGAACCATCTTATTCTTATAAAACAGTACATCAAAAGCTAAACTTTTGAAAAATGCTTAAAATCATAATTTTGTTTTGGGATGCTTGCATCTTTGTAGAGATGGCTCATGATTTGAATTATCCTTGACTAGAGACTCGTATAAGATTCATTAAGCACAACACTATTAATGTCGATGGTTTTCACAACTGCTTTCCACCAAAGGAACAATGTTCTGCACGAATGTGAGGAGGTGAAGCAAAGCAAGGAGAGCGTTTCCCTCTCCCTTGCGCAATGTGATCGATTTTATGAACCATTTTGCTTGCCTTTGACTGATCGAAACGATTGGGTTTTTGAGTGAAGTCTCTAGCTATATGTCTGTCTAATGCAGAGGAGAAAACTACTAATACGATGAGAATTGTCGTTCATAGTTATATACACTCATGCACACATACACACATACAAATTAAACAAACCAAAAATAGTACTTTCATGTGATCGTAATCACAACAAATTGTACAATTCCACATACCACATATGTGAACATACGTCAACAATTTCTAAGTGGCATTAAGATGATCGGGTGATGATGTTAATGAGATAACACTAATAGAAGCAGACACGTTAGGCGATGTAGAGGATGTGCCGTGCATCTGATCTATATAGATAATTAGGATAAAAACATCGATTCAAAGGTATAGCGCAAATGGTATTGTTTATTTCGTTTCTTTTGTCCATTGTCACTCTGGATCTTGTCTTGATGGTTGCGCTTGTCTGTGTGTCACTTATTGGTAGTGTTTTTGTACAACAAGCGATAGGCGCAACACATGACGCTGCATGTGCCCGCGGCAACATGTTTTAAATGTAATTCTACACAGCACGTGCGGCACGCACGATCGCTGAATATCTGGAACAGGAAGAAATTGGAGCAAACGTTCTACAATATACCGTTTCAATGTTCACTGTCAATGTTTGGTGGATTGTAATTTTTACCCCGTTCGAGAGAGGAAAGCAGAAATTGTGTTATGTGTTTGGTAGATACTAACCTACCGCTCCCTTGAAAATGAGCTCGAAACTTGAAGCCGAGTGCTTGTTTTCGACTGAATATTTGCAAGATAATACAACGGTTCCGTGTATACAGTTAATCGTGAACGGAAATGTCTAATCTCTTCCCGTTTATTATTTGTGTAATGAAACATTTGTAACATAATCGAAAAAATGTTATTGTAAATTCAGTACAATAGTGATCTTCTTTTCGATCGTGTATTTTGCGTATTTATTTAATTTTCAACTACCTGAAAGTATTTTGCAAAGAAATAAAAAACTGTGGCCTCGATGCAAAGAATAGAAGGTGGTCACCCTTCGTCGGGGAAATACGACTAAAAGAATAATATGTCAGTACAATTTTCTAGCAAATCACCGAGCGCAAAGATAGTAATGGAAATGAGGAAAGAGAAAAGAAACCACTACTGAATAAACAAATTGTGTACCTTTTTGCATTTTTAACCGAATGACAATACCTGTACTATTAGTTTTCGGTTACACAAAGCGAACGAAACAGGCAAGAGATGATCGTTTGTGTGGCTGTGTTGGATGTGTGCATACACAGTGGGATTGGGTGAAAACCAGCAAGGCAACGAAGGATATAGTTTACAGAATTGTTTTGACGGTCTGTCTATTGAATGCAGATGCAAATGGATGCAAAGTCTCTTGGGTGCGATTGGAATACAAATTATGTGTTTTTTAAAGCAAAAACTGAACAAGCTCGGCTTATTGGAATTGGAACGGTGGAACGTTAGTATTTATATAGGGAAAACAAACAAAAAATACATATTTATACTAAAAACGCTTACGATCCTCGATTTCCCTGCTTTTGTTTGCATGTTTCTTCTTTGTATTGAGACTATTTCTCGGTAGGAAATTTAACAACGTATAAACACGCTATAGACAAATATTAAATGTAAAGTAAATAGATTTCATCTTGATGAAGGTAATGTTTACGGCAAAATGGCACAACATAATGTCCCTGTTTTGACGAATGTGTAACCGTGGACGAGCGGTTGTTTCGATGTAAGCAAGCAAACTTTACAATAAAATCAATGTCATTGAATAAAAAGGAGGAAAAACCCACAATTCCACCAACCCTAGCGGCGTGTGAGTGCGCACACGCATTTCAAGGTGTACGAGTTCTTCCAGGAGGGACAGTTTCGTTACGTTCATTTGCTAGTTCTCTCTTTTCGTTCCGACGTGTACGCGAATAAACGTGAATTTATAAAAGTCTAAATCAAACCAAACGTTACAACGGGAAGCAATGCAAAGAAACAAAACCCATATAAACAAAATTAAACCACCATTAAAGGAAAACAAAGCAACTCCAAAATGTGTGTATTTGCACCGGTTTCGGTAGCCTGCAATGCAAACTCAGACACACAACCAACCACCCATATATATACTTGTACCACCACTGCACTGAGAGAAGCAGACAGTTCGTTACGAATCACCAAACCGAGGGCCATAACGTGAAACAGTCCGTTGATTAGACTAGAGGGATGTAGAGGGATGACATATGGTAACTGCTGAAATGGATATTAAAATCGAATGATTATGATAAAGTGATAACATTGGGAAAGTAAATGAAGTATAAGGCGAGGCTGAATGTGTATAACAATCGAAACAATTGCAACGTTTAAATAAAGTAACTACACTAATAACACTATTAATCGCATACCAATTGAATCTTGCAGCGAAACAGAATAACCATTGTCTCGTACGGGGTTAACACAGCAGGAGTTAACGTTCACTGGCGTGGAGGCTTAACACACATGGAGATATGTATGGTTTACGAACAATAAGCTATGTGTGTCGCGTTATGTGCCAGTTCATAATCAAACGCTGCATACGTCTTATCATCTTTCTCAAATCCATCCCCATTAGTGTCATTTCGAAGAGAGAGAGAGAGAGAAAAAAGGAACGCACACAATTAGATGATATATTTTAACGCATAATTAGTTTTATATGTCCAATTGCGAAAGGTGGAAGATTTTAAACATGATCGTGGTCAGCACACAAACACCTACACACACACAAACATGCGCACAGATAAACACAAATTAACAGGAAAGCGATCGAAAGTGGGAAGGAATGGACAGTGTAGGCACGTGGAACAAATTAACCAATGTTGAGACTTGGGCGTGAAGGGAGAAAGAGAAAGAGAAGAAAAAACATAACCTCCTTCACACGATGGTCAACTAAAACAAACAAAGCAAAACTGATGGGCAAAACGAAGCAAATAAAACAAATAACAAAATGAAATCCCAACTCACTAACAGCAACACACAATTGTAGTGCAGGTTTTGCACAAACAGTAAACAGGACGAAAACTCGGAGAAGAAAGATAAACAAGTTTACAAAAATATAATTTGGTGTAAAAAAAAAAATCGTATGCTTGTTTTGTTTCTTCTTTCAACCTATGCATTTTATTTACAGCATAAAGGAATTAATTTTCTAAAATCGATTTCAGGTACGTAGGGTGGGGCTCACACCCAAAAGATTTACTACCTACTTACATACTTCGTTATGACTGGAACTATGCTACGTTTAGCAAGGGTGATAACTTGCACTTTAACAGCTTTTGAAATACTGCAAATGAGTAGATTATTCAGAACTATTGGTATTTCTAAGCCACAAATGTGTTTTGGGGCGGTGACCGAAGCACTCATTTTCAAACGACCCGACCGGGGTTGAAATCCCATCCGAACCATTCCCTCGTAGTGAGGACTAGCTTATTCAAATATGTGATATCAATGAGTCTTGTTCGCCATTAAATGGGTGACATGACCGAGTAGGTCATTACGTCAAGCCAAAGCCATAGCCATAGTAACTACTTTCTTCAAAGAATTACCATCGTGATTTGCATCATTTAACAACTCATTGAGAATCGTTACATTTAATCTTACTCTACAGGAGTAGTTAGTAGCCACAGAGGTTCGAATTGCAAAAAGTTAGGGGGTCATATCAAATTTTCTTACATCTACTCTCGTTACAGCTCAATCTCGTTGTTCAAACTCTCTGCGATTCTCGAAAGAGTTGTAAACCCAATTGGTCAAGTTGTCAATGTATCAGTCAGTTACACAACACTAGTAGAAACACCCAGTGGTGGATCAAGCTTTATGGAGACTCTTGGCAGAATGGCAGTTGAGGTCCCCAACATTATGCCTCCTTGGTCCTTGATGACCAGCGCGGCCCCTGTGGCGGCCGCCAACTTCGCTCATAGGTTAATCCGCCACTGCAAACACCTTATTATCGGCCAGTCGTCCCGTTATTAAGATTCGGAACAAATGTTGCCCATCAACACTGCAATGAAATGAGTTATAAAAAAGCAGCTCTTACCAAGAATAGTTTCAAACCCGTTCGAAGAGCTGTTTGGGAACATCAACAAGCAGCACAATTCCTATTCCACTGTCCGTTCTAAAATAGACGGTCAAACGGGCTGTGGAGAATTTGTACGGAATTTTTGATGATATTGCTTCAATTCATGAAGTCTCAGAACCATAGGGAGTTCAAACTTATGTTATGACTAATTGAACTCTGTTTTAAGCTCGCTGTGGCGGAGATGTGGTTGAGATTAGGATTCCTACGAATTGCCAGTAAATAAGAACCGTGAGGATCGGCTGGCAAACTCTCCACACGGCAGGAGTTGTTAAACATGAGTCGGCTGTACTGCCTGAATAAGTGGCAGCAGTGCTAGAGTGCAGACGGCATTCTAACCAGAGTAAACTTGCGCCTGGTTTAAAGGCATGGGGTATGTAGAGTGTCTTCAAATCGTAATCAATTATATAAATTCTCTTACTTTCATGTTATTCTAAATACACCACGCACATTTCATTACCGGACAAACTTGTAGCCATCCGCGTATCCGAAGTAAATATGGCAAGGTTGTAATAAAAAAAAAAAACATATTTTACCGTTACAACTCGAACCACTTGTTGACAATTTACTTCTTAACTGATTCATTTGTATCGTTCACGCTACTAGCGTTACAAAAATCAAAATCAGATCAACTGCGAGC
>KI422859.1:0-10175 GCA_000473375.1 Anopheles culicifacies
GAGTTTTTTTATTCTGTTCGTCACTGTACAACCACACAAGTAAGTGCCACTGTCGATCGCACTCAGCGACGATGCAACGTGTACACGCACACAACGAACACGATCATCCCCCGACAGCTCAACGGCACGTTCAGCCACTATTATATGGTGGCGGATGGTTTCAAAATAATTCAAACGTTCCGCGACTGTTCACGCGAACGGACGTCCCCCATAAACAGCCAGTAGCATCGGTCACCATTCCCCTCGTCGTTAAGGGAGCTCCTTGATCTCCTGTCGTTCTTAGTCGCGTATCCCTGTGTCGTCGTGTCCAACCCGTGTTTAGACGTGTTTTTTCACGCGTTCCGCATACAGCAGCAGTGCAATTCGTGTGTGAGCTAGAAAGCGAAAGCGAAATCGGAAGGCGCCACACCACGGTACAACCAAGCAACACCCGTGTCACGATGCTGGAGAAGGAACCGGATTCAATGGCCGTGACGATGAAGCAGGATTATGCTGCAAGTGAAGTGTACAGCACGACCAGTGAAGCACCACCCGTAAGTGTCTTCTGTCTCCTAGTCCCTCCCCCTCATCCCATCAGTCGTCACCCATTTTTCTACATGCACTCATGCCTCTTCGCGGAAGTTTTGGAACTCAACACCACATCATTGGTGTAAGCTGGAATGGCTGTCGCCGGAAATCTCCCAGAGTGATTCGTTCAATGTTTGTCGTGATTTGAAACAACACCGAAGCGTACACCAACCAAATGCGCTAATGGGTGCGAGCGCGCCTCCATTGTTTCTCGTGTGTGCCGTGTGTGCAATGCAAACCATTATTAAGGTCAGCTTCGGAACCATTTCACGCCAACACAACGGCAGGTGTTGAGTGCGTTTTTCATGTGATTTTCCGTGCAGTACAATCGAGCATTACAGGGACAGTAGTCACTGTTCGTGATCTACTCTCTTCCCACCTCTCTTCCCTCTCGCACACACAAACATACGTCCGTCTTTCGTCGACGGAACGCGGAGTCGTGGTTTTCAGCTCACGGAACCCGTGAGACGTACCGGATTCTTAACTCGCTTACCCGTCTACCTTGACGGTGTAGCAAGGTGTCCGCAAGCGCTACGTAAGCGAGACTGCAAAAGATCATACTTTTCTCCTGCTTACCCAGCATCTTTCCTGCGATCACATCTTGGAAAAAAGGAAACGAAACACAGTAGCGTGTTGTTTGTTTGATGCTTATTTACATCAGAGCCTCCGCATGGAGGAGTGAGTGAGCTGCCGTCTTCGGTTGTTGGTACACCGGATCGAACCGGCTATAAATCTCAAACCGTACGAAGATGGTTCTGGTGGAAGACACAGCCGTCTTCTGTTTCGCGTTCTCCAAAGCCTCCAACCACCATTCGGATGATGACGCATGTGTGTTAAGGCTATATTTTATTGAATCTCCCCCTCCGAATATCTCTTGGAAGACCTTGAGAATAATAATGATGATGCTGCTACGGTTCGGTTTCGGTGACTTCGGTTGCTCAGTAAAAGTGGCGTTCGATTTTGCTTTCAACGGTTGGATCTTTGTTACTCGCATCCATGAAGCTTACATTGGAATTGGAGAAGAATTGAAGATATTTTGAGGCCCTTTTTTCTAGAAAGAGACAAGAATCACTGAATGCTATTCAGAAAGACCACCTTCGTCCAAACTTCTTCAATAGGTCTTTCGATCGCTCACGAATTTGCTATTCAAAGATGATCGTCAGCTTTTTTGCGAATAGTTTCCCATCGCAAACTCACGAAATGGTTTGGTGCGGATCGTGATCGTGTACGGTTGAATTGCATTTTTCGCCTTCCTTCTGAGAATGATGGGAACTCTCATGCTAGCCTGTGGAGCTTTTTGACAAGCCAAAATTCCAATCTCACCGTTCAATGTCCTGACCTAGCCGGAGCTAAACAGCTAAGGGTAGCAATTTCCCGACCACAAGAACTGTAATTATTTTCTGCCGAACAGAACGCTTTTGCTTGTTTGGCAAAATGGTTGATTTATGCTTAAATACAGCAGTTACTTATCGCTTTACAGATATACCGAGGTAACTATTAAATTTAGTCTTTAAATTCCCTGGAAAACTCTCTCTCTCTCTCATTCACCAACACTTGGTCGCTGTACGAAAGTTACATTACCATGGACAGTTTAATCGGTAGCATTGAAAGCATACAATCATCACCCGTCACACAGTCTGATTTGCGGGTGGTTATGCTTACCAGCTGCATGGCGCTATTAAGCCGCATAATTAGACTCTGCAATGTCTGCAGAAAGCGGCACCACACAAGTGACAATGACAGTTTGCAGTTGCTGCATGAAGAAGACTAATTAACAGTGCAATACATACACGTCCAATCATCGTCATCATCATGATCGAGTACCGTGGTGTGAGCACCCGGCCACAGTCTGAACTGGAAACGCACTGACTCCGAAAGCAAATGGATTATCAAATCCGAACCGTACCGTTGAACGGATTTGACTGCGAGTGAGTGTGATGCCCAATTGTCTTTGGTGATGAACTGAGAATGGGTGGATGGTGGTGAAAATTCATCACACACTTCCCACTCCCATTTCCATCCGACTCTCCAGTGACTGGTGGCCGCGGGGGTTTGGGGATGTTCGGATGAAACCATTGTTGCTCATTGTTACCCGTTTGACCCGATACTGCCACCATTGTCCGTGGCCCCCATAAGGCACATTGTGCCTGCTTTTTGCTCATCGCCACAAAAGGTGACGCTCTAGGTGCGCACAAAAACCCCCTAAAACAATGCAACATCGCGTCGGTTCCTCGCGTTACGTTGCGCTCAAGTCTTTCAATGTTAAGTAAGCACGGTTGTGGTGGATTTACATTCACTTACGGGCTTAAAATTTATGCACTTTTTCGAAAAAACTTTTTTCAATTCACCATCATTTATCTTGAACGGTGAAGATTAAAATGATCTCCTATAGGGATGGCTTCTCGGTCGAGCGTTGAAAATGTTTTCAACTTCCATTCGGGCACAGAATTTATAGCACGGCACGGTGTTTGGGTCGGAAACAATGCAACCAATACGTTTCATTATAGCACCTTTTTGCTGCTTCTATTTCTCGATCCATTCGCAATCTAATCACTTTTCCATATGTTTTTTGTTTGTTGCCCCATTGAGGGGGGGCGTTATGTTTTTCTTTGCTTACTTTCAATTCGGTTACCATAACTCTTCTGATTAGTTAACAAGATGCAATTCTCGAAACAAGCGAAGGCTGTTGGTGGTGGTGTTATTGGAAGAGTAGGAAACCGAAAGCACTCTAGCAAGCAAACAAAAAATAAAACGGCCACCGAACGAAAGGAAATAATTTGCAAAAAACGGCAAAATGGAAAGGAACAAGGAAACGATCGTAAACCATGCATATATATTGGCTGAGGTTGAGGAAAGTATTGCAAAATGGTAAAACAGCTGCAGGCGAAAGGTAGACGCTTTCCGTGAACCAAACCAACCCTCCACGAGAAGAACGGAACGGGTTCGGTTATGCGTGAAACAATCCCACCCAATCGCGGCCTCTTCAGCCTAATCACAGACGTGTTATATTTAATTTTATTGAACGTCTATCATTCGGGCTGGTGGTTGCATAATGAAATGAACCCTTTCAAGTGATTAAATTTCCTTTCCAATTAGATCGTGTGGCAGGCAAAATTGCCAAATTATAATGCACAACCACTGTGGCTTCCGCAGGCAAATGGGTGGTGCGATCGTTTTGTGATCTGTTTAAATTTTGTTTCAAAGCCATGCATATTCATCCCTCGTTTAGTCGTTTTCGTTTTGTGGACACCCCTTCATTTTGGAAGGGTATTTATAAAAGCTCACTATCAAATATTTTCCCACTGGCGGGAGGCGATTTTGCAACGCGATAATAAAAAAGAGCAGTCCCAATTTAATGAACCATCAACGCTAGACCCTTTATGCATGCAACCAACATTAAAATGTTACCCATTAAACTTACAATGCAAATCCCTCTCTGTGCCGAAAACAAAACGGTTACGGTACGAATCGTTTGAATTGGAAGCTGCTTTAAAAACAAAAACCAACCACCAACCAAATCATTTCCCTCTGTTCAAAGATGAACACAACGCCATCGGTGTGAGGTGCTGGTGGAATGGCATGCTTAATTGGCAAACATGTTTATTTCCACCATGTGTCACTTGAATCAAGCGGCGAAGTTTCTTCTGTGTGCTTTTTTTAGAGCGCGAAGATTTTCCATTACCAAATGCGAATAGCGTCCCAACCGGAGTGAACGGTTCTCGTGCACTTTATTCTCATCTTTTTGTTTTTTTTTGTTGCCCAGCGAACGGGCGTCAATGTCAGGTCCGAATGGTTCGCTGGTGGAATAAGTAAAAGGATGATCGAGCGTGATCCGATTGAGCTACCGCTCTAAGTTGACCTAGATTTAGTCCCCGGACGAATATGGACGCTGCTAAGCCTCATCGCAGCGGTTCGGTTCGGCGCAGAAGAAGAAACACACGGCGCATAAACAAATCCAAAACAGCTGTGCGGTAATGATGAATTCATCGCAATCGCATCGAAACGATAGAGTTCATATATTTTCCACGCCATGTTTTCCATCTGCAGCGTTCATCTTTCGAAAGACAATCTCAACAAAAGCCGGAGACCGTTCGATGTGCATTTGCTACGTTACAATTTCGAATGATTTTTTTTCTCTCCCCCCTCAATCCCCTTCCCGAGTCCAATCGATTTGCCATCAATTTGTTCCCCTATGGGTTTGTGGGGTGTTTTTTCCATTTGGAAAACAAAAATAATAACACAATTCTTCAATCGCATGCAGCTAAATCTAAGCTTTCCGGCTTTATTTTACTGTTAGAATAAAAGCTCGTAAGGGGGTTTTGTTTATTCCCCTCACTAGCGTGACCACTAATCAATCCATTCTTGAACACCGTTGCACATCTGCAGTGTCGTGCACTTTGCACAAAACAGCACCCGAAGCACAAGAAGAAGCCTTCCAGTCACGAACAATTTCAAAATCAAACGACGCATTTGCGCGGTCTTGGAAACAATGTTTCTGTTTGTCCTCTTGCAACAACAGAGCCGCATGCGCTGGTTGGAATTTCCTTGCGCACCAACTGTACAAACACGCAAACAGTCATTACACAGCTTTGTACTGTTCGAAATGATAAAAAATAAAGTAAGAAAAAACGACCATAATACAAAACAAACCAAAACGAAGTGATAACATGGAATGGTCACAGGTAACACGGTCACGTCTAACTCCGGATGCCATACATAGAAAACGGATCGTGCGTGGTCACGTAGACAGCCACCTCATGAAGTGACGTCTCAATCGACGTGCCAAAACCGTACCGTACATCCGGAAGACAAAGGAATTTATTATCTTATGCGTAAGTGGAACAATTTCCACCAATGTTTAAATAACATTTGTGTCTGTCTAAGAAACATTACCGACGATTAGACATGACACACACACGAAAAGAGGAATTCGTTGTCGCTCATTTGTTTGGGGTGCAGTATTTGGCAATTTTTCTCATTAAATGCTAATTAACTTCAAGGTGATTTTGAAACGGTGTCACTACACCAAATGGCAACATCATTACCGTTCGGTGACATTTCTAACGACGACCGCACGACGACTCCGCAAAAAACCTCTGCCTGAAACACCGTTTCGAACCGTTGCAATTGCACTGGTGTAACGCATAATTGGTGACCTCCTTTCTATTGCCCTCCGAATTATAATAAAAATAATAACGTCAACTCTCATTCAACGCACGTCACACCCCCCCGGGGGGTTTTTGTTGCTGGCGGTTTGAAAAATGAACAATATCCCACTCCATATCGACACGGTTCCCTTCAGGGGGGAAAGTAGAGCCTTAAGAAGCCAAGTGTCTCCTCAAGCAGAGTTTGCAGTTTTCGTTTCGGGTGCTTGGAATTGGACGGTAAGGTAACACTTTCGCCATTAACCACCACGAGCGAAAACCCGAGTAACCGCAACGGGCTACGGTAAGATCTCTTTAATATCCCAATCGCTATGGAGTGCTGGCGAGCTCTGTATTATCCGATTGGAAATGGTTTATATTTGTGCCAACAAGCGCTCGGGTCAGTGTCCCCTCCCGGAAAGTCACTTTCCGACACGGACAAGCGCGTATCGTCCGAGCGGTTGCTGTTCCAGCTATTCTCCACAACCACACAAAGCCGGATGAAATCGAAAGTGAAGTAAAAGTCGCAAAGCGAACAGACCGGTGGGAAAAAAGGGGAATACTCCCACACTATCAGTGACCGAAGGGGACATTCAACTGACAAGATTATGGATGTCCCCCCCAGCCCACTGTCCATGTTTCGTCTGCATTCAAAGCATTCAGCGCGACGGTGACTGTGGGACACATTGCTTTGCTCCCATTTAGGGTAAAGCATAATGCTTAAGTAAAGCATACTTCAAATGGACCGGCTGACAGTAATTGATTACCATATTAAGCGCACGGAGCAGCGTGCAAACTGTTCGCCATTTTGGAAGAGCATTTGGAAAAGGAAAGTGAATCAGTACGCAATGCGAGTTACTCTAACAAACGCTTATACATCCAGTATGATCAGTTTATTAGTTAACTAGGAAATTCATAAATCGGATCGGTCTGCACAAGCTCATCAGATATACTGCACAATAATGTCCATAGTCATCTACCAGCAGTACATGCAGATCCAATACGATCCTTGGGGCTCTTCACGAGCGCTGCCGAGTTCAAAGGTATTGGCCAACCAGAAACACAAACATACTACCCCGGCTTCAAATAACATTCACCTTGAACATTCGTGATTATCTCACGAGTTCTAGCACAAGAGCTAAGGCGCATAAGAATTCAACACAAAACAAAAAGCACAGCAATGATGCCTCCCACGGTTTATGGAAGGCACGAGTACCAGCACTCTACTCGTACCAGGAAGTAATTAGTCTTACCGACGTCATCGTCGTCTCGTCATTCACTCTGAACGATCCAGGTGAGTCGAGTTAACCACTTGCTGTTAAACAGAACAGAGAAGATGCGGATATCGCAATGTACTTCGCGAGTCTTTGTCCAGCAGGGGACCGGTAAACGGTGTGATCCCCGATGGCGATGCAATTGAAAGGATACATTTTTCATCTCACTTCCCCCGAATGGCTTACGGGAATAATGACCCAAAACGAGCAAATCATAGGTTTTGTTTGGCTCGTTTGCCTACGGGTCATATGGGGACGTGTTTTTCCGACACGTTTTCCAACGTTATTTTTTCGCTCGGACTCCATTATTCTGATACCAATTGAACTGACATAGTTTGTGGACCTAGAAGGTCGACAAGATAATTTAACACCCTAGTTATGCCCCTGGTCTGTTAAAAAAACACACAAATCTAAAAGGCCGTAAGAATGATAATGGAAAATCCCAGCTATAACCTCAATTGTGGTTTTGTGGTATTTGAATATTGAATTATTTAATTCAAAACATGGTGATAGGGACGTCTACAGCTATAGAAACAGCTCTCACACCCTCAGTATCCTACAAGCATTTTATTCTATCTCAAAAACGAGTTAAATATTTTAAACTCTCTAATCACTATTTGGTAATGTTCGAAGTACCAATAATTAAGACTTGTTCACTATTTCCCAGTACTAATGGATTGGATCCCGTATCGAATCAATTCGGATACAATCTAGAGACTTGGATCTTCTGGTTCCAGGATTTGGATTCCTCAGGATCCACATCTATAACGATTAGTATCCAGGATTAGAGTAGTCCTTCAATCGTTCAATGCATTTGCACATGAGCCATTCTATTCTAGCATTTTAATATCACTTCTTTCCCTTTATGGTGATTTGATGTAAAAGCAAATATTTTTAAAGAATTAATAAAAATAAACAGCGAAATTCATTCGTTTCCTTAATTACACACATAATTTTTGCTGAGGTTTTCTTAAACTAAGCCAGGAATGATTAGGATCAGATTAGAATCGTTGATCTTATGTTGATCGGTGGGATCGAGTTTCACACGGGATTGGATTTTCCCTGTGTACTACAGCTCCAGAGCTGGACAGTTCCGCAGATCTCAATACCTGAGGACAGGAAATTGCGCTCCAAATCAAGACAACCTAATGTATCTCTGAACACTCGTATACAAACTACATCTTCACATGTACAACTTCTCATATGTGACGCTCTATGTAGCTAACAAATTGACGCCGAGATTCAAAAACAGTTTGCTAACATTGGTGTAATGTCTAAGAAGCCACCTACAACGCTTAATGCCCTTACTATTGTTTTTGCATATTTTCTGACATTAAATAAATCTACCTGAAGCATTCCGGAAGAGAAACCAACAAATAATTACAAGGAATTATTTTCAAGTGGAGAACGTTCCTCTGGCTGATAAAAATTCTTAGTAATAATAAAACATTAACCCTTAAACAACCCGTTCCATACGCATTTGCTAATCCCAAATGTAGAAAAAAGTCTCTCACAAGTACCCACGCACACATGTGCCACGGATGGATGATCTGCTAGCTGCTTTGCCAGCCAACACGTCGGTGAAATGGTTCGAGAACTTTACGCACCAAACACCAAGGAGGTGGAGGTTGCATGGGTCGACTCCCCTCCCAGTAATGACCACCACCAGAGTGCTATTAATGTAATGAGGGCCTATTTTTATTTATCTGTCCACTCATCCCTTTGCCACAGTGGCCACGTATGTATCGTTCAGCTGATGAGCAAATAACTGCCCTTAACTGATGCTTGACTTTTGATTGCTTTGCGAGTTGGCGAGAAATTACCCTGTGGTGCGTGTCTGTACAGGGAAACGCAGAAAGAGAGCGAAAATCACAGAATGTAATACTTCCGGCCAGAGCCTCGTAATGGCGTACGCGCTCGAGCACACGTTCTGATGCTGATCCGGTTTGCCAGACAAAAGTGAAACTGCAACAACACACCCCGCTGACCTAATGAGAGCGCTGGTGGATGTGGTGCTTCGATTATCTGATTGCACGAAGTAAACAACTGCCCATCATGAATTTTCAACAAAACTCGTGCCACTTTTTTTGTTGTGTGAGTGTGTGTGTTGTGCAGTAATTTTACGCTTCGGTGCACTTTAGAACGAACTTTCTTTCAGGTTCGGTTAATTTGCAAAACAACACAAAATTAAACCTTCCTTCCCTGGACCTGTGCATGGGGAGAGATAGCAGTTGAGAGTTGAGTAACGCGTTCGAGTGATTGATTCTGAGTTCGTGATGCAATTCTCGCTTCTAATAACTACCTTGCGATGGAAGGAATACACGAAACACGGAAAGAGTCTTGCGAAGATGTGCCGTGATGATCTCTGTACCCATTGCACAACACTTGCCCCGAGACGAGACGAACCGGCACGATCGTAGAAGCGATCGATTAAATAACTTCTTCTCAGTGTCTAAGAAGAAACAATCGACTTCTATCCAATAATTGCAAATGCGATACGGTTAAACAACCGATTAGACACGGTTCTCCGGCGAATGTTAGATTCGTTCGTCTGCACTCGCTCAAGCAAGCGAAAACCATTTATCTGCTATATCGAAATACACGAAGAGTCTAAAGACGTAATATCCCTCTTTTGAGCTTTATTTGGACAACACGCAAGACGCCTCATGACTGGGTGTTGATTATAGTCTCAAAGCAAAACACTGTGCCGAAGAAAAAGGGTGCGTCTTACAGCCACCAATACAGACACACGTTTTCCTCTCGCTCTCGATCGCGTATGATCGATCACCCTTACGCGTCATCATGCAAAGCCACTAATATGTGCGAAAACAATCGAACCGTCTGTGTCCCGCAGACCCGAACAATCTTTATGACCCTTGTCTTCAATTTCGCTTTTCATCACCGATGTGGGACACATACGCACGGTCTGTTTGTAGTAGCCCTCAGATGCCGATAGACGAGTGTTCCAAACAGACGGCGTTTTGTGGTGATTTGACGGACAGCGGTCTTTGCTCATTCCGCTCATGCGAGGTGCGTTAACACACATAAAACACAACCTCCGGCACGAACGTCTGGCTCTGGCTGACCGTATGGCGATTGTAGGTTAGCGTGTTTCTGGTAACACATTCACTTGCGTGCCAAAGTGATACTGGTGCCCGGTGGGCTGACTGGTGCGCTAAAAATAAAGCAC
>KI422859.1:11515-35781 GCA_000473375.1 Anopheles culicifacies
AAGCACGCACACACGCATCCCGGCTACCGTGAAGATTGGATGATGTCAGCAGAAGGTTAGCGGGCTAGGGAGCTTCTTTGTGTTTTTTTTTTTTTTTGTTGCTACGAAATAATTCAAAATCCCTTGCCCGAATGCGTTGCCTAAAATTACCATACTCACGTTAATGATGTTAGCGCAAAGTACTCTTTATGCCATTTTCTCGTCGTGATGATCACCGTTTTTGCCGTCGGAAGCGACCATCTGTGTGTGTGTGTATTTTTGAGTGGAGTTTTTTTTTGTTTATTTTCCTCTCAAAATTCTGCTTCAACCCACTACCACACTACACGCTGCTTTTTTGCGCCGTATCGACACTCGGTGCAGCTCATGTCGATTCGTATGCAAAAGCGCTCCTCTTTACCTATCGAATTCATCGGTTCACCCTTCTTTGGTAACGGACGATGAGTAGCTAAAGTTAATAATGATAGCCTCACGCTCGAAGCAGATCGTACGCCGCAGCATCAGGGGAAACGAAGGTAGCACGCACAGCGTGTCTCTCTACTTGGCCCTGATTGAAGCAAAGCACACACTGTTTTCGAGGATCGAATTCATACTTGAGCAATCAAACAAACGGCCGATCAGCAACCGATGTGCTGGATAAATGCTTCAAACGGGCTCATCATGTTTAAGTTCCTCAGTTTCCATCCGAATCGCACAACCCAATGTGCATTCTTACAAGCTCACCTGGAAGATAATTTTTTGTCAGAGATAGAGATAGAGAGCGAGAAAAAAACCCGCTTGTTACTGATGTTTGATAAATAAACCTCTCATTAGTGCTTCTGGAACACGAACAGGGAGACACAAATCTACACGCAGTGGCGCAAAAAGCATTGCTTTCCGAACTCATTAAAAACACATGCCACAAAACATCATCTGCAATGTAAACAAAAGCAAATGGCATGCAACAAAATGCGTCCTCTGTAGCAGCAAACCTTTCACTACAATGTGTTTGATGAGCGAAAATCGAAATGTTCCACCAACTCACGAGTTGGATCGCGTTACAATCCGGGAAAGTCTAACCTTTTCCCGTGACCTTCGCTTGGTGGAGCGGGAAGAAAGGCAAAACAAAACAAAAAACGCCGGGTCCCGTTCCAGCGTTCCAGAGCATGATTTATTTCTGTTTAATTACTAACCACGGATATTTTCGTATTTAAGCTTAGCCTCCGATCTTTGCTCTTTACGGGGCATTATCAGCCGTGACCAAGTTGACCTGGAAATAAGAAAAAACAAACCACCATCACTGTGCAACAACGGCGCAGTGGAAAAAGCCGGTGTCTTAGCTCCAGGATGTGTAATGAGCTGTGGCCCGAAAGCAGTAAATCATCAATCATAAAACGGGCTGAGGAGGTGTAGAGCGAACGTATACGCGAGCGTTTGCAATTGCTTTGAAAAAAAAACAGCTGACTTTTCTTTCGCAAACAGTAATTTGTAGTTTTTAAACTTGAGGTAGAGTTTATTCACCTACCCGTTATACCTTGTGTGGCACACGGTTCAGTGGCTTAATACACTCACGCCGATTGTATCATCCATTGCTCTTTTGTCGATCTTAACCTCAATTTTGTCCTGCTTTTAACCCCCTCGGATTTTGTGACATTTAAATTAACGTTAGCTTCCATCGGTTGATAAGCAAATGGCCGAGTTTGTGTGAGTTGGAAACCGAAAAATCCCCCAAAACAGGAGCTTGACAATTTACTTTCACTCCGTGAGTGTTTCACACAAATGCGGCATGCAAAACCAACTCTGCACGCCAACTCAGCTAGCGCAGTGGTCGACAAAGTATGATTCGCCGGAGCCGGATACGGCTCTTTGACATTATGCATTTGGCTCTTGGTTATAATTCGTTCAATAAATTGTTGAAAATTTTCTCAAAAAAAAATATATATAGTGGAGCCTTCTAAGTCCGATGCAATATGCAGCTACAGTTACTTCAGGCTCTTGTCATGACTTAAGTTTGAACTGAGTCGTCATATGCTATTTTTAGAGTTGTTTCGGTCTGCTTTCAACGTATCCAGCTTCTATTTTACATATATTTCAATTAGGAGCTCTAAAGATCGACGATGATTGCACTCTTAAATCCTCGAATTCCTTCATCAGACTTAGAAGTATTTTCAGGTGTATCTTGGCCTGTATCAAAACCCGCTTGCTTGTCGATCAAATAACCCGTTGTCACAGAAATTACCATTCTTTGCTAATGGAGCTACGCCATTAGCAGAGTGCATCTTGATGGAGCAGTATTAATAGCAAGATTGTGGAACTGAAATTTATTTCCAACTCCTCAAGGTACACAGATTGCCAATCTCTATCTTAGAGTCCTTGGCGCTATTGTTAGTTATTATTAGACAACTGGAAACCTTCTCTCATGTGTTTGATATTTTGGCTGGCTCTTCTGGACCTTGGCACTCCTCCTGTCCCTCCTAGGTGGTCTATTTAGATTTCCAACAGCCAATTTTGTTCCTGTTGTTCATCAATTTCCAATCCTGGAGTAGGCTGTGCAGGGTGTGCAATCTCCACAAGAGATTGAATACATATTCACTCATTAGGCATTGGATCTCCTAAGAGATTTGAGAGCTTTAAGCTTCAAACGATCGCAGAATTCGCTTAAAACCTCAATCCTAAATTGGCAGTCAGTTCTTAGTTTTTTTCCAATAGACATAATCATGGAGGAGGATAATATAAGGACATTTTCTGAAATTCATAACATTCAACATACTATTATTTTGTAACAGAACTCAAATGTTAAATTTAAAGTCTGCTCTTCCAAAATCCACTCTATCCTCTTTTTTATATATAGCTCTTTACTCGGAGAAGCTCTTTTGCAGATCAATGATTTAAGTTTATCGTGGACTTTTTATTTATCCCAAAATAAAAAGAGTTTCAGTAAGTTCAAAACAGGACGAACAATTCATTTACCATTTTAAATTTCTCAAATTAACATTCAAACTAGTCTCGCTACTCTATTAATTAAATTAATCCTTTCTGAGCGTTACAAGTCTGAGGCAGGCCTGAGGGAACAATTTTAGAAATTGTATAAAACAATTTTCGCAATGCCTTTCACTTCCGTTCCCGTATCCCTGCCCAGCGAAATAAATCAGCATACAAAAGAAAGCAAAACATTTTACGGTTGTTGACAGAGCTCGTTGAAACAATATTGATATTTTATTGAACCGTCCCGTTTCGCTTGCATTGCGTTGCCAGCTTTCCACAAACCCTGAGATCTGATTTGTGGAACGTTCTCCGTTCACAACTAATCCGTAAAATGAAAGGAGAAGTTTTACGATCGTTCGGGAAGTTTTTACGTTTCGGGAATATATTTATATCATATAACTCATCCAGCTGGTAAAGTTAAAGCCGGGCAGCGCTTGTGAGGATCTGGGGGACTGAAAGTGCTTCGTTCGATCGAATCCGCTTCAAGCTCACATCCACAAAAGGAGTGCTATTACGAGCAAACGGTTGGAAAAGGTAAAGCCGGCACGATGATGACGACATAAGGTGAACGTGATTGGAATACATGCAACACGAAATAACGAACGTTTGTCATCGTTGTCGTCTTGGACGCCGTGCAGTTTCATATGCAAATGCGAGCTTTCCGGTTGTGTTGAAGCCGGATGCGCTACCAGTCGAGTGGGACCGGAAGTTTCAAGTTGTTTCGAACCAATTTTGCCCAAGTGATTGTATGCTAAAAATAGGTTTCATAGTTTTGCATGTTCACCTCTCGCTACATTATTAGATATTGTTTTATTCCGTACACGATCAGATCTTCGCCAAGATAAATTCTTCATTGTTCATCCATAATGTGTCACGCGTCTCACTTTTTGACGCTTCATAACAATTTCTTTAATCTTCTATTCTCTTGTCTTGCTCTCCCCCAAACAGGCCTATAAAATGCGCCAAGCCAACTCGGTGAAGATCGCCAAGATTATCGCCATCACCGTGGTGCTGTCGTCCTTCATTCTGGGATCGTTCATCCTGGCCTCTTCGTATCTGCAGGCCAAGCAATCCTGCGACCAAATGCAGGCTCTCGATGCCGTTCTAAACAAGGAGCTGATGCTGGAAGCTATGCAGCAGGTAAGTGATCGCTCGCTCATGTATATTAGTATGCGGCACAGGGACATAAAAGCGGATGTGTCAAGATCATGGTCTTCAGATCATCTTCAATTTTCCCCCACCCCCCTTGGGCATGGGGTATTTGAAGCCCACCGAACCATACAAACGGTCACGCCCGTTGTCAACACTTCCACGTACGATTGCGTGCTCGGTCAGCTGGAAAGCCATAAAAACGCCGGCTTCACAACCTCGGGTTTTGTTTTTCAACAACCAGAAACACATGAATTTGCTTATGTTTACACCGGAGGGACCTATTTCAGCGCGTCACAACATGACGCGTTTCTACGAACCTACCCCGTATGATTTATTCATCAAACGCCTAGCAATTTGTACGGCAAGGTGTCTTTTTGGCTGGAGGCAAATTTTTGTTGACACTCAAGAAGTACCGGTGTCCGCAAAGCTCAACACTTCTTTTTCAGCTGGCGGTACTTAGTTGTCTGCCAGTGCATGACGCACTGTCGAACGTCTTCAGGCAATGGGGAGCTTCACCAAGAAGCAACAACAAAAAAAAGCTTTTAACATTGATGGTTTCGCGGACAGACCTTTGCGGTTAGATGCAGATGGTTCGTCCACTTCACGGACTCCAAACAGTGTGCGCAAGAGGGCAAATCATTGTCGTAAAACACTTATACGATTGTTTTTCATGATTACCGCAGATGGTAACGGGTGCCGCTTTGGTGGAGATCTTTGTGTCTCCAAGTGCACCGAACGCGAGGCTGTGAGAGATGATCATAAAAAAGCACACTGGCAATGGCGAACAGCTTGACAGCTTTATGGAGTTTTGTTGGATATTCCCCACCACATTTTGTTGCTCACTTGGCCAGATTTGCCCAAGACGTGCTAACGCATCATTCGTCTTCTTTTTATTGAAGTGAACAGTTCAAGGTACTGCGGTTCGCGCCATGGGATAACAAAACCACTAAACCGGGATCATCGGAACGTACGAGCGAACCAGTAATAGGGGTTATCGTGCGCCATATCTCGAAACGGCAATTGGCACGTTTTATCACTCTGCGAGCGTTCTCGTCGGCCATATATTGGTTTATTGAACGGAAGTGGTTATTCACGCTGGTATGATCTTCGTAGCAGCGATCTGAGCAATATCTCTCCGTACAGCACACTACAGCATATTAAAACTTAATGACATGATCCGATATAAAGAGCTTCCTATAAAAGAGCAAGCGTACATGCGAAAAACAACCACGTAATTATACTTATTAATATCTAATTACCAAGCATTTCCTATTTCCCACTGCTGATCTTGAGGAAACTGATTTACCCAAATCTGATTTATTGCAGATGTAATAGTATGTGACAAAGATCAGATGCAAACAATCCCATAGCTCCATTAGTTATAGCCCTTCTCCCCCGGGGGCACTAAAATGGCCATTTATCTCCATGCAACGTAACACTCCCTCCCAGACTAGGAGGCGATCCCAGGAGAAGATCCGATCCCATTGCTAATTGTACTAAAACACAATCATATACTGTATTCACTGCAATCGCCCATCCATCATAAAATACCCTTTCGGAGTTTTATACGAAAGCGCACCACACTTTACGACCAAATCCGAACCTAACGATGTGGGCATGACATTTTGGAAAATCAAGGCCAGTTCGTGACTGATGGTGATGTCAGGATGGCGGACCTAATCCCTTTGGATGGAATTAAACAATACCGTATGATTCCGTGCTTGTGAAATGTATAAAATATTACCTATTTATTACAATTAGTAGAAGGTGGAGGGAGTTAGTAGTCGTCAACTAAGACGACACGTCACCCGTCAACTAGGTGATGGCTTGTGCCAGTGGCGTACCTTTGAAGACGCCATGTTAAATCGTTTCTTATGTAAATTGAGCATGTCTTTCTTCAAGCTCGCCAAGAACGAGTTTAAGCTAATGGACGAAAATGTTTCTTATTCCTATTTTTTGGTATTCAAACCGAAAAAACTCCTCTTTTGGTGAGGTTCTTCTTCAGTTGAGAAGTTTATCACCCTGAAGACTTGTTGGATTAGTTAGTTGTTCTAAAATCTGGAAATTCTGGTTTTCGGGGTTTGTTTTTTGCTCTCTTTACTGTTCTTTTTTCCAGAAAGCACGCTCTAACCAGTTTCTGCCATAAGCAGGGAGTTGGTTATTCCAAGCCTTTTGTTGGTTCGGGTTTTACAGCAGCGTCGTGTTTGTTGAAGCACTGATTGTCCCCTATTTGGTTGGTATCATTTTCTCATCATCTTTTCACTCATCAGTGAGTGGACGTGAAAAATGACACCAGCGCGCGATTGCGATCCAATGACCGGTTGTATAACATGTACGGTACACTACCGATCTCTGGGTCATGAAAGCTCGTTTTATTTGTCAGTTACGCCGTTGTACCGCCACCCATTCGCTGGGAACTTCCTTCCTGTCTGTGGGGGAACTAAGCTATTGCGCCGCAGCAGTTTTCCTTATCAACAACTTGTGAGAACATTATATAAAGAGCATTGCAGATTTCAAACGTGCCGCCCGCTTTGTTTAGTATCGTTTTCACCAGTACACTGTACAGCTCATTGACGAGCGTTGGGGCAAGCACGCCTGTCCTCTTGCTTGATTTAGTTAAAACCTTCAGCTGGTATCTGGTTGTTGGAAATGAGTTTTTCTCATCGCCCAGCTATTCCCGCCTGGCTGCCCGAGATACGGCAAGGTTAATTAAAGCTATGATCACCTTCCGATAAGCTGGTGAAACTGATGCTGCGCTGAGAGCAAGCAGTGGATGACGAAAAAAAATGAACACACTATCTAGCCCGTTAGATTTAACCTAGACAGTTTGCAATGGTTCGTTACAAGCGCATCCACGTGATTAAAATTCGCATGTTCGTTGCGATCAAATGGGAAATTTGTTCCCGATTTGTGTTCTAACAAGTTCGTGACTTCAGTAACGCTAAGGGCGGACCAGTAAACTGGGACATCTCCCGAGGGATTACACTCATTATTTGTGGAAAATGGTTATCTTCTTCGTTACAACATTTTCCCGCTTAACTATTTTATGATCCTCACGCGACGCACATTTCGCCCATAGTGTTTCGCATGATTTCGAAACTTTTCGATCGTTCAATAGGAATGCGATACTCACTTCTACCCATCCCGGTGCATGCCAAACATTCCCTCCCCTAGTGATTGATCGACCCCTCGATAGTAGTGCGTCGGGTTGATTGTGGGAAAACAATGAGCAATTGATTTTCTATAATTTGTACCTCCAAACATGGACCCCACATTAAAGGGGGCCCTTCCATTCCGTAACCATTTCTAAGCACCGAACGAATCAAACGGTCGTATACGACATGCTAATAATGGTCCGACCACCCTTTCGCCGTGGGGCAGGGAGGGTGGCAAACGGATGAACCCTAACTGCAGTTCATCCACTGTGCACGATACAATCCAGCACAATCGTGATTGCGATCGCGATCGTATCATTAGCGGCTGGGTGCAGTGACGCAGTTCCGTCCTCGGACGCGGGTCATCTTTTTTTCGCACGACCTTTTTTTCTTTTTGCTCGGTATACGCAATTTATAACTCTTTGCTTTTTACCAGTGGACAGTAAATGCCAAACTTGAGTGTGTACTACGCCGAAGAAACACCGCGACACAACACGCTACATCCCTACGCAACGTCACATTGAAGATCATCATTGCGTGCACGACCGATTGCGAGATCGATGGTCGTGTCAATACGTTTGGCAACCTTCCTTTTGTTTTGGTTGTTGTTTTTTGTTTAATTCGTTTGTTTGTTTTACTTTTAAGTACTCCATTTCTTTTAATTGCAATTATATAAACGTTGGCGCTATATTGCGGTATGGTGTTGCGTGTTTGATTGTCGATACGCGCAACGGAAACGCGTGCCGCGAAAGCGGCTTTTTGCCCACTGACCGGATTTTGGTTCACGTAACACATTGTGCCTTATAAAAAAAAACACACACACTCATAGAAAATAAAACCCTCTTCACAGGAAGAAAGGATATAAAACAAACAAGCGGCTTTCCATTTTCTTTTTTTGAGTTCGTGTACACTTCCCAACCGAACAACCGGGTGTTTGTGAGCTTGTGGGTGGTGTGCTTTTTTTTCGTTGGCGAAACATCACGCACATCGTGAGTGATGTTTGCACGTTTCCCCACAATCCTACCAGAAATGCAAAGAAGTGTTTTTTTGCAAACAACCGCCAGCAAAGTTGCACGACAAGCTGAGGGATAAATGAAGCCTAGCCTTCGCTTGGTACGCACCAAGACAAGACAAATGATACCTTCGGGCCTCGGAAAGGTTTTGTCAACAGGCAAACGTGTTCCCCGGACTCGGAGTGCCATTTGTTATAAAGAAGTTTGTTTTTCACTCGCTTCACTAATAGCTGTTTGGTAGTTTGCAAGGTTTGACGCTAAATAATAACATCACCCTGTGGCACGTATGCGAGCGCTCTCCAACACCGAACATAGAGCTGAAACTTTGTGTTTGTTCCGGATTTGTCATTGCCAAAAATTCGGTACGAACGATCAGGTGACTAATGATGTGTTGCTGTCTTTTTTGCTCAATTTCCATTTTCTACCCAAGAGTGTTTAATCGACCCATTAGCATGATGCAAAAAACCAATCCTTTCGCTAACATGCGCATCACACGGCAAGTGTGAACACGTTTCGTAAATATTGCAAACGGAACCAATACGAAATATAAACGGCTCTCTGGCCGCCTTTTCGGTAGAAAGAGCGCTCGTACTTGAGTGCCTTCGTCGATTGCGTACCGAAATTGTGAATGTTTCACTTTCGGATTCATTCGTGACAGATCGTTTACCTCTCCCTTTTGGGTTAATGAGCTGTGTGCTGGAAAGGAGACATCCATTTTGTACGCAAAATAATGCCATGCACCTTAAACGAGTGGTATGACTCATCGTGCACCCCAAAATATACGAAAAATCTCGAAAGCTATTTTCCAGATGCTTTCATTTTGATGAAAAGTGAAATTAAATCATCACCGTCTTATAAATTTGATTCATTTGGTCAAAGCACTGAGTAAAATTCTGACGTTAAGAAGGTGATCTTCTCTCTGACTTATAATGTCCCGTTATATAATAGTGCTCCTCAACCGTACAAAACAAAAGAGGTGAGCATCAGAATACAAAACTCAACATTCCTACCAGAGCTTTGATTCATCAGATCACGATGGGTTTTTGTTGTTGCTTCTCCGTTCGTCTTCTATGCGAAAGGTCACTAGACTCTAAATGAGTATGCTTCCCTCTGTGAAGGGCCCTTCACAGCTAGTTTGGTTACAAATCAGCTAAGCAACCGCTAGGTCCCGTTTTCCACATGGGGGGGAGGAACAAAAACAACAACCCAAAATCTAAACCCATAAACCAGTCCTCCGACATTGGTTTTGATTACAACGGGTAGATAAGGTAACGAAGGTTCGTCGCTTCGTTCGTTGAAATCGTTCCGATCGGTTTGCTTCGAGCTGTTGGAAGAAATAATCCAAAACAAAAAGCCAAAAACAAGGATGATATTTTTGTGTGTGGGAGCCCTAACGATCGGGATGAAAAGTAATAACGGAAAATAATAACACCACACAAACGAGAAGAAAGTGAGCATTTGTGCGGGGTGGGAGGTGCGAAAACGTGCCTGGCGACGAACTCCCTTGGATCTTCTGCTGCTTCTTCTTCTTCTTCTTCTTCTCCTCTTGGCCATGTTTATGTACGTGATTGTGGTAAAACCACTTTCACTTTTCCTTTCCTTGGGTTGGGTTTTGTGCCGATGATGGAAGCTGTAACGGTCGCTGTACCACATACACCTAAAACCCATCTCTAAGCCCACTTCAAAGCGGGAGAGTGAGACAAAGTCGACATGGAGTTCAAAGGTTTGCCTCATCATCTCCCTCCCCATTCCCATGCCCAGCATGAGGAGTGAGGTGTAATGGTGGCGATGGACGGCCAAGAAGCCATCGCCACATGATAGAAACTGAAAGATGAAGTAACCATCACAGCATGGGTGAGCTTCAAGTTGCCTCTTCGGGAGGTGCGAGAGCGAGTGGTTTTTGGAAAATAAATACCGATTCATCGTACATTCAACTGGTGGCCACCGCCACCAGCAGCTACCGGAGGTCTGATACCGCGAGGGGCCATCGGGGCCATCGAGGCGCGATCATCAATCGGTTTGACGGTTCATTTGTACCGTTCGTATGCCCAACTCCATGCACTCCGAGCTAAGTGCGAGTGAGTACCGCTAAAGCTGGCCCGTCATTTTTTGTGGTGCATTGGCCAAAGGTCGTTTCGTAATTTTTAGTGCAGCTAGTACGTTTATCATGCACCGGATCGATCGTCAAACGAAACGAGCACTACTCTTCTGGCGATGCTTCTACTTGCTTACGTAGGATGGTCAGTTTAAGCACACTTTAAGCCTTTTGCGTTCACCTCGTATGTTCCAGCTACAAAACACATCCAGTTGATGTCGTTAACTACCGTTTTCTCATCCAACGAGACACATTTCGTGTTAGATGTGAAAGTACAGTCAGAATTGTGGTGCAAGCCATACACCCTACATGACAAATTGACGAGCAAATGGGCTTTGGATGATGTTTGGATTAGTAGGGGTAAAAACTTACTAGTAATGCAAGTTAATTTCGAAATTGATTAATTAAGGTATCATGCGCAACTAAGCCGACTACCATTACATTTATGAACGAAGACCCAATGTATCGTTTAAGCTGTGCTGGAAGAAGAAAAAACACACACACAATCATCCTATACTTAAGGATGACCTCAGCAAACTTACTCAATCATTCATTTTAATCCATACTGCGAGTTGTTGCAGCTGAATACGATCGGCTGATCCGATGGCGACATCCACACGCAATGTACGCATTACACGAGATGCTATCTGCTTGCACGAAACTCCAAACATGAAGAAGCATTTTATCACGATCATCCCGATCAGTGCGCCATAAGTTTCGTCCAAACCCACCGCGACTTGTGTGGTAAAGCCGAATGCATTAGCTATGGTGTTGGTATGGCGCTCGTTACTCGCCGATTTCAACACCTGCTCTGTCCAAATCCGTCTCTAGCAACTATATGCTCCATAATGAGAACGGTCATGGAGCTTAAATGTCACAAAAACACACCTGCCACAAGTGTTGGTACTCACAAGAAAGCAAATTTCTTTTCCTCTTGTCAATGGTCGGGATTGTCTGATCTGCCATATCATTGTTCGTATCGACAGCTTACGGAGGGGTCTTAGTGAATCACGCTCATGTAAAAGCTATGTAACATGTTTAGCACACTTTACGCAATGTTACTAGCAATGAGGAAGTACACCTTTTTTGAGGGCTTTCTCGCGCTACTCGACGTGATCGCGTCCGGGTGGTGATTACTACACACTTACATCACCTCGGCCGGGCGTTCGTTTGCGACCAAGTATGTCATGCACGCCTGCCAGCGGCATTGTAACCCACCCACATAAGGAACCGTATCTGTTAGCTAACGCTCTCGGTGGTCTTTTTCGCTCCAGGAAATGCCAAAGGCGCAAGCCCTGATGCAGGACAACCTCTCGGCTGACGAAAGCAACCTGCAGACCATCGATCGTGAGGAGAGCAAGAAGCGCAAGCAGGAGGAATCCCGCAAACACCACAAGGAGGATTCGGATGAATCGGGAGACTCCGAGGATGAGGACGATTCGTCGAACGATGGTGAAAGCGATGAGTCGATCGACATGAACAACCGTCACCGCGTCAACTTGCCGCTGGATCTGCATCTGACCGATCTCGCTAGCGCTATTCTTCGGGAAAACCAGAAGTGAGTAGTACGGGAGTAGACCGTATGTTTCCGAAACATCTTGGCAGTTTGAACATGCTTTTCCCTATTTCTCCCGAATGCATAAAGGTCCCGCATGAACTGCATCGTTGAGCGACGCCGTTCTGAGGAGTTGGTCGATTCGCCACCGAAAATGGTGCGTCTACCATTCGGAATGGATCTGACCACTGACCCGAAGCAGCAGAAGGTTACCGGTGAGCGTATTGCCATCTTCTGCGAATCTGGCAACGAGCTGAAGTGAGTACGAGTGTCCTGTGTGACTTTCGGGCATCATTCTAACGAAGGTACTCTTTCTTTTTCCTCTAAACCACCAGAAATGAAGACGCTGAGCCCGTACGTCAAGTCTTGATCCCAATTCCACCGGTTCGCTCGTTCGGTCCAATCACACACCTGCCACAGCAGATGGGACCTCCAGCTCAAACCATCATTCGTCAGATGCCACGACCAATCTTCCCGATGCAAATGATAAGCCCCCACCATCAACAGCCCCAGCAGCAGTCCCAGCAGCAACTTCCCCCGATTCCGGCCCAGATGATGCAAGCCCCACACCCGGATGCACCGATGGGACGCCCGAACTTCCATCCGTTCCTGCAACAGCTGCCCCAGATCATGGCCGCCCAGATGCACCAGCAATCGGCACAACAGCCCCAGCCAGCCATGCCACCACGTACCGAGGTCCGCATCCATCTACAGCGCATTCCAATTCCGGAGATTATGCGCCCATTCCTGCCGCCTCAGATCATTCGCAACCAGGCGGAACAGGAGCAGCAGCAACCGTCCGCTCCCCAGCCACAGGCACCCCAGCAGCAGGAAGTTCAAATCCGCGAGATGCCAATCGATATGGCGATCCACAAGTTCCCGATGCCGTCGTCGGATGAGATGAACGTTGCTGACTTTGCTGCGCAGAAGTTTACCGAGCAGCTGCGTTCTCTGATTGCCCGCATTGCCGAGTCGGAGGAAAGTGATGAGGAAACCGATTCCTATCGTAACGTACCGGACCAGGAAGGACCATCGCCACACTCGGATGAGCGTGAGCTGCAGGAACAGCAACCACCACGCCCCACTGAACCGGAAATGGCACATCAGGAGGAACAGGAACAGCAGGCCCACCAGCAGTCGGAGCAGCAACAGGCATCGCAACAACAGCAGCCCCAGCAGCAACAGCCCGAACCCCAGCAAATGCTCCCGATGGGTCGAATGCACTACGGTCGTAGTCTGCTTAAGCCGATTAGCTTGCCCGGAAATGTTATGGAATCATCCGCCTCCGAGGAGGACGCTGTCCGTCCGCATTGTAAGTAGTTCGAGAGAGAGATAGTGTGTGTACAACGAGCTGATAATAATAGTATTATCTTCATTCTCCCTCTTCCAGATGTCCAGCCGCGATCGGTTTAAGTCGATCGTAAGGACGGGCTTAGTACGGCACGGGTAATATCCCTATCTGCAACACCCTATGGGCTTGTTTTTTTTCTCTTTCTTCTCTCTTTCTTTTGTATTATGTGCGCCCCAAACCACATACAAACACAAATTAAGATGTGATTTTAAAACGGCAGATTTACCACACAACTATGGACTTAAAACTGCTGTAGTACATACTATATGACGGGACAAACGAACAGAAGAACGACCGAACGTTAGAATAACATCCGGAACAAACATCGGCGAATCTCACCAATAATCGGTCGAACAACGGGGGGGAATGAAGAATATGTAAATATATACCTTTTTTTGGGCTTTTGAAGTGAACAAAGGTGCGGTTAGGTAAACGTTTGCCGAGCACGGCTTTCTCGTGTGAAGCACATCGTTTGCCTGCTGCTGAAGTGATAAGTGAACGGATACGCATTTGGGGGAAATAAAACGGGACGTGTATTGTCGGTGTGTTTGTTGGAAGGATATTCATGAAGCAAAAACGAGCAAACAGCACACACACACAAAGTAAAATTGAACACTCTTTCCGTAAAAAAGTACAACCAAGAGAGAGGTCGAGAGTTGGTGTTTTTTTTTTAAAGAAAAATTAATGTTCCCATTTTAGTAAAACAAAACAGCAAGCACACCTGTTTCTCGCCGAGAGGACGATACAAGTAGTAGACAGCAACAAACTGTGTATGTTAAACGCAGACAATAAATCTACAAATATGATTTTAAACCATGTGTTATGTTTCTTACTTCTCAAAACGAAAGAAGGCCTGATCAAAGGGCCACCACTAGTTGCCGATCACTGTTTAATTTCGTAATCCATTTTTTTTATTAATTAGTGTACATTTGCTGTTTAAATTGATTTTAACACGCTAACCTAGAGACATTAAAGATGTATTTGTTAAAAAAATAAATACTACATTTATGTTCATCAACTATGTACAGTTATCGTTCTCGATCGCGTGCTGTCTTATGTTTTGCTTCATTTCTAGAAGTTGTTTTTTCCCCTCTTTACTTCTCATTTCTTTTCACACGTCCAACCAGGTCCAGACCATGTTCCTTCGTGGACCGTTCACAGGCTTTCTGTGCAGGAAACGTCTGACGTGTTTAGACGATGTGGCGCGCGTGATCGGAAACGTTCGATTAACGCTCAACGTGTTCTAAGCGGATCACTGGCACGATGTTTTCGTTTCTTTTTTTTCCTCCTGACCATACAGGGGACATGCGAGTGATGATATTCATGCTTCGATTAATTTTGTAACAATAATTTTCAACTCCTTTCGGGGGAAATGGGCGGGAACTTGCTTAACTTGCTCGCTATCTACGGCCGAACACGCCCGGGGATACATGATGTACTGCGAATTTAGAACTGCCAATATCATTAACAAACAACCATTTATCCTGAATACGATTAGCGTTACTGTTCCAAAACGTATCACTACCACTTATTATATGCTATTAAAGTTTTTCAACCTGTACGTTTCTGTAAGCATGCATATGTTGCTGCTGTATGCTGATCATTATTACAGTTGGACCTAATAATATCGACGCTTCCATCTATCGATCACAACGACGGGTAAGCTACGTCTAATATCTATCAGCTCATTACAGCGTCGTTTCGCGTATTTGTTCAAAGGACGACTTAGCTATTTTCAATTCTCAGAGGCTCTATTTGGCGCTCTACCAAGCACAGCACAACCCGCATTTGCATTTAAGATTGATCTGCGTCCTGCAGTCTTTGTGTTCTCGAAATAGTCCCGTTAAACGTATTCCAGCGAGCATAACACATAAGAAACGTATAGGTAACGAACAGAAAACGAAACCGGATTCAACAGCTAAAACGATAAAACAAGTAATTTAGCTACATACTGCTATGAATGTGCCATCGATTGGGTACACTTAAAAGTTACACATTTCTCTAAATCTTTGGCCGTATTGATCGAATTCGAAGTCGATGTTAAACGATGGAAACAATCAAGACAAGAAAGTGTGAAAACAAACAGTATGTGAAAGAAACCTTCAACCAACAACCCGGCAGCTCACTCAGCTTCGCATTTCGGTCAGCCTACGTCCGTTCCACATTAGCCGTTGTCGCACGTGTGGCCCTCACAGTTGCCCCAGAACAGGCAGTTTCCTACGCCACTGTTGCAGATCAGAAATACGGCCATCAGGAACACCAGACTGCAGATGGTGCACGGTTTACGTTCGAGAAAGAATCCGATCAGGTAGAGCACGATGAACATCACGTGCGTTTGCATCAGGGCCGGATTCGTCGGTTTGGGAATCAACAGCACCGGGATGAGACATTGCAGGCAGTACATGGCTTCTACGTGCCGTGGTTAGCCCACCGATTTCTCCAGTCGACAACTTGCCAAACAACACGATGATTGATGTTGATGTTGGTGCCAATGGTGCCACTGACACCACGGTGCTTTCACTGCTCCCGTCGCAATGGTACGTGTAGGTGGTGATGCTGATGCTTATCGCGTGAGCAATGTTGTTGCTGCACCCAAGACTTATCTTCGACGTGGGCCTATTCCACGCCTGCCCGGGAACAGTATCAGCATCGAAAGCTTATTTCAATACACTTGGCAACTTTTGATTTTTGGAAATGATCGTATTTACACTCTTCCTTTTAGCTTTTCCCTTTTTTTCGAGGAATTTATGACAGCAACGTTGCGGTGAGTAGAGAACAAAGGTGGTGCGGATCGTTTTGACGTTTCAAGCGCGCGAGCGACATACTCTCTAACCACCTTGAAATGATTTTGATGAAAAAAAAAGAACTGGAATTGATTCGAACAATTAAATAGCATTCCCAGAGTAAAATAAGTCCAATAGATGTTCATTGGAAGCACTGAAATAAAAACAATTCAATCGTATCACGAAAAGTTCAAATTGATCTAAAATAAAAACCACTGTGCCGCTGTATCTACTTCCATGGGAGCCGCTGTAAAATCGGCACTGTCAATTTGTACATTTGTTTATTTGTTTGCTTGCGATTGGCGCGCTTTTTCATCTGCCCAACAAATTGATTTCATTCAACGGCTTCTAATTTTGTGTGTGTTTTATTTATCAAAACCATTCCCAACGATGCCCGAAGTGGAAGAATCTACAGCGAAAACCAAATCCGAGTTCGATCCAAACATACTGCAGGACTTGTTGCCACTGTACTACAAACGGTTGTTTCCCCACAAACAGTTTTACCGGTGGATGTCGTACGGGCGCTGTAAGTTTCTTGCATTCCCTAAAGATAATAGCACACACCTGAGACGTGCGTTCATTCATTAATTCCGTGTTGTTTTTTACTGCAGCCGAATCGTCCGTCTTTTCGAACCGAGAATTTTCCTTCACCTTGCAGCACGATGTCTACGTACGCTATCAATCGTTCGAAACGCAGCAGGAACTTGAACGTGAAATTTGTTTACGAGCTCCTTTTAAAATCGATATCGGAGCGGTGTACAACATTCGCCCGAAAGACCACCGTGGCGGCATTGCGATGCAGCCCATGCAAAGGGAGCTGGTGTTCGATATCGATATGACCGATTATGATGAAATACGGACGTGCTGCAATGAGGCGAACGTTTGCCAGCTGTGCTGGAAGTTTATGACCATCGCATGTCGCGTGCTGGATGAAGCGCTACGGGAGGATTTCGGGTTTGAGCATCTGCTGTGGGTTTTCAGTGGCCGTCGTGGTATCCATTGCTGGGTGTCGGACAAATCGGCCCGCCACCTTGACTCGGCGGCACGATCTGCTATCGCACAGTACCTAAATGTGTTGATATCCGGTGGCGAAGGAACAGCGTCGCGCGTCATTATCCACGACGAGATGCATCATAGCGTGAAGCGAGCCTACCGCATTGTGGCACCTTTGTTCGAAGAGATATGTCTGGTGGATCAGAATATTTTCGGCAAGCCGGAGGGATTGAAAAAGCTACTTGCACTTGTACAGGATACGACCATGCGAGCGGAGCTCGAGAAGCGCTTTAAAGCGGTTCCCAGTGATTCGAAGAGCGTGTGGAAGGAGTTCGTTGCGTACTTCGAGGAACTACGCATGTCTGGCAATATCAACAGGTATCGACGGTATAAGTACATTGTCGAGGAGGTTATTTTAGCGTTCACTTATCCCCGGCTGGACATAAATGTTACGAAAGGTTTTAACCATCTGCTGAAATCGCCCTTCTGTGTGCATCCCAAGACGGGGAAAGTATGCATTCCCTTCAATCCAAACATCGCCTCCAAATTCGACCCAACGGATGTGCCGACCATCATGTAAGTATACCGTAGTATTACTTTCGTTACTCACAAAACGTGCCCGTGTAATAGCTTTTATTTATTTTTTCTCACACAGCGATCTCTTGAAGGAAGTGAACGCATTCGATGAAAAGAACACCGTCGAAGGGGAAGAGAACCGTTCGAAAATTAAGGACTACAAGAAAACGAGCATGTTCAAAGGCACGGTCATATTTGAAGAATTTCTTCGCAAATTGGAACAAACGTTCAAAGGCAAGGCGGCTGTCCTCAGCGACATGAAAATGGAATTCTAAGCCTATGGATAGGTTTCCGTTTCGTGGAAATAAATGCTACCAAGCGCTACACTACTTTCAAGCCCGGTTTCTAGTTCGTTCCATATGTCGTAATTGGGTGGCAACTTCAAATGTCCCATGCAAAGTGTTGCCAACTGCTCTACAATAATGAAAGAAAGACGCATAAGGGTTAGGGCCTGTCGTATGAATGAAATTCCTTTTATGGAATTGGTTTCCTGCAAACGGTCGGTTTCTAGGGAAAATTTAAAATCCTCTTCTTTGTCGCTCTGTTCGTCGGTTAGTTATATCCTTTTTCAAAGCGCGTTACCGTAAGCTGCATGATATAAGGCTTAAATAAATCCACTTCTACTCGTTCATAATGCTAGGGCGGATGTAACAATTGCGCACCATTGCGGAAAGACGCTAGATAAACGCTGGATGGGAATCGTTCGATGCGCCGCTCCTGGACACAACGTAACGTGTTATTGTTTGTGCTTATTCTTGCACATTTCCGCTGCGTGTGCGATATAACCTAGTGGCCCTTCAACAGTTTCCATGCATCCCCACTACTAGGGCTGGGCAGTTGTACGGCTTCCGGAAAGCCGTCAACGTTATCCCATGAGGACAGCGGGAAATCAGTATCAACGCGACTTTCATACGAAACGAACACGAAACTTGCAACGCCGGGAAACTACTAGCGAAAGCAACGCAAGCCAGTTTGCACAAGCTTTGGCAATCATCACCCCATAATCGGACCAGCCGTTACACAGTACAGTGTTCTGGTGAAATTAGAATCCTTCCCGAAACGGAACTCCCCATACGAAGGTTTTTCAGTTCGAGTATGCTTGATAGTAGCCGTACGGCTAAGCGCAATCCTTGCTCGCACTCGTCGGTGCCTTTGGGAATCGGTCTAGTGATTCTGTGCAGTGCATCCTTCCTGATACCGTCAGTGCAGTGTTTGCCGAAAGTGTTTCGGAGTAACGAAATCTGCGGCCTGTACAATGGCCATCGAGTGTACTTCGAGCTTGGAGATCGTGGTCAACTGCAAGCGACCAATGTGTCGGTACCTTACGTAAGTGTCGTTGAAGGCAGCGAAATCGATTTCCGTGACTCATTTGGATTGTTAATTGGATTACGCGTTCTATAATAACGCGCTCAACGGTGTCGTGGAAAGTTAGCGCCAAAAATCAAACGGAAGTGGACGACACTTTCAACCGTTTGTATGCGTGTGACGATATGCATGTTTGTTCAACGACGAAGGACTGTAGGTGCAAACATACGGACGCACTTGCTATGTGTTTCATAACGGCTCAAGAACATTGGAAGTTGGTCTATACATGGAAGCAATTGTGTTCCATAAAAGCATCAGTGCACGTTCCTCGACAGTCACAAATGCGTTAGTGTTTGATTCACGCGAAACAAAGTAATGGTCTGAGTCAGCATACATACGTCAAGGCTCATAAACGTACTTAGAACTAGTAAGGCGCAACAAGGACTGTTACCAGACGCTTATTATCATGTGATTTGCAATGTGTTTTACTCCAATTAAGCTTAGAAAAATAGAAATTGAAAGGTCTGCTAAAGCTTGTGTTGTGGCATGTTTATTCCGCAGCGACAGGATTCGAGTTAAAAGCAGGACAACTACACAATCGATCTGGGAGTGATCTCATCTCGAGCCTGGTAGTACTGCTTATGGGTCACTTGGTCTCAGTATTAATATTGGGGCGGCTCGGTGGCCGAGGAGATAACGGCGTCGGTCTTCGAACGGGCGGGCAAGACCGAGGTTCGAATCTCATTCGGCCCGTTCCCCCGTACGCAGGACTGACTATCCTGTTTGCGGGTACATGCAAGTCACGGAAACCAGAAATGGCAGGCCAAGACCTCTCGAGGTTGTAGAGTCATAGAAGAAGAAGAAGTCTTAATATCAACTACTGAGTTCCATGAGCCACGTTGGTTAAAGAACACTTATTGTGGCTCAGTCCTTCCAATACTTGAGTAGGGTAGTAGGCTGAGTAGCCTTAACTTTTGCTGCGGTGTGGAACTTCCCAAGTCGGTGCCAAATTCTGGATCTACCATCATTGGAATCCAGACGTTCCCAGGTTTAAGACTCAATCATCGTTGGGCTATTCCTTGGAAAATGTACTATCGCTTCGCTCTTTATCTTTCTATCTATCTCTCGCTCTCTCTTATCTCCCTCTATGTCCCCATCCCTTCCTTTGTCCTCCTACAACTTTGACGATCCCTCCACAAGGATCATGGTATAGTTCTGACGATCCTCTTTTGGCTCGTTTCAGACATTTCTCATTTATAATCTTAACATTTTGACTTTGCCATCCTTCTACCTTCCTTTCGTTCTCAGTTTTCTTGTCCTTTCTTAGGCTCTTCTCCTAATTTTATGCGGTCGATCTTCCCTATCTCCTCTACCACCCTCTTTCTTTTACAGTTCTATTTGGGAGTATGGTCCTGACATGTTGAGTTTTCTAGTTTCTATTGTTTAACATAGTTATGACTTGGATTAAGTAAATAATTTTAAAGATCTAGAGGAAAAACAAATTAGAACAAATAAATAATAATATCTCAACTCAATTCCTGTAGATTCCTCGAACGGCATTAGCAAACCAAACCGCTGTCCCGAACGTATGCACCCTCGAGCTGGTAACCTGCCCATCGTGCAATTTTAAAATCTCATTAAGGTAAGCACCACTATAAACGCTTTCCTCAACATGTGCGGTGGATCGGCTGGGTGTTGGATAATAATTGTAATTCTTATCGATTTTCGTCACCCCATCATAAAGTTACTCGAATTTTCCGGCCAAGTGTTCCGTGCATAATGAGCCGCCGTGCCGGTGCGATTATCTCGAGTTTACGGAGCCACCGTTCGATTCGACGGAACACACCGGTCGGCGAAACTGTGGCCACGATGTTGTCTACCAAACGCAAACCCGTTCGGTGTTGATCAAGTTCGTCTACTGGAGTAACCATACGCATGCATTCACCCTGGAATATGTCGCTGAACGTAAGAAATGTTAGACTTTGGTTCCGTGTAATTGGACAGCTAACGTTCTTGGGCGTGTGTGTGTGTTGTGTCATCCACAGGCAATCGTGAAACTATTCAAGCTAATCCAGGACCCGCTCAGAATGTTACCAACATCAACAACTATCTCCATCATCGCATCATCACAACGCCTTACTTCCCGTCCTACTATCCACGGGACTTTGGAAAGGAATATGTGCTCAGCTGCAATGTCGAGGCATGTCGGATCAATGTCATCTTCAGCGACTTTCAATTGGCTAAAACATCCACAATGGAGTTCTACGATTGGAACGGACAACGGTTGGGTGCCGTCTCGGGAGCGATATTTCGACCTCCTGTGTTTCAAAGTACCGGCCCATCCATGATCATACGGTTCTATGCGAACGGAGGCTCTGGGTTAGGATATCGGGCGCTGGTATCTTTCCTGCACGTGGCCAGTGCATCGGACGTGACACTCCACCCGAACACGAACTGTGGTGGTGTGGTCGAAAACATTGGTGGTGCCATTACGATGATGAAGATGCTGAACAATGCCAATGAGACCCGCATATACGACTGCGTATGGTTGTTGAAGCCTCCCAATACGTACGCTCATCTGAAAACGCATCTATCGTTGAAGGTGGACACGTTCGAGAAGCTAGGTCCACATTCCATGCTGACGATCATACAAGGTACCACCTCGGACGGAACGGTGCTCAGTGTGACGAAGGTGGACAGTGCACTCGGAAACAAAGAGCTAGTTGTTCCACTAACGTCTGGGTTTTATGTACATCTGAGAGCCTCGTTTGGACATCTTTCACGTATGGCTTTAGTCTATTCGGGCTTCAGTTATCTTGGTAAGTGTTGAGGTCACTTCGTTTACTCCCCCAAAGCGTTCATGATTTGTTCATATCTTCCACTCAGATTGCTACATGGGGACCGAATTTCTGTGTCAGAACCGTAAGTGCATACCGATACAGTTGCACTGTGATGGATTCGACCATTGTGGTGATGACAGTGACGAGCCGGAAAGCTGCGTGCAGGAATGGTCGAGCGGACCGTTGGATCGTCGTTGGTATGCGCATACCCCAAACTACTACTTCCCCAAGATGGATCGCTATCCGGATCTCCGTACAGCTACCATCATTTTCATCGCAAGCAGTCTCGGTTTGATCATGCTTATATCGGCCCTCATTGTGCTACTGTATCGCACTGGCAATCGAGCTCGTCAGCAACGAGAGCTTCAGAGTCAGCTGCAAACGATCAGTGAGCTTTTAGGTAAGTTTCATTATACGCCACATTGCGCAGCCACAGTACTCCATCTTTAGTGAGCGTTATTCATGTAGACAGCAACAACACCCATGGCTCGGAGGAAATGGACGATCCTCCGATGTACGAAGCGCCCCCGGACTATGATGAGATCATTAAAGTTGGCATGGACGAAGAGATGAAGCGGAAGCGTCGTCGGCGATCGTCTTCATCGGCTTCTGGACGACGTAGCCGTATGAGGCGGTCACGCAGGCAGAGCAATACTTCGGAAGTGAATAATCCCATCCTGGAGGTACAGTTGCCCCCAGAATCGGAAAGCTTACCATCGACTAGCGGCTACTCGCTGGGACTGGGAGCCGGCATGAACGATAATGGTCCGCCCGACAGTGACGCCTTCGATCGATACTCCGATGCGGACATCGATGGAGAGGATCGTGATCTGCGGCTGGCCAATTGGAGCAACTTGGAGGAGAGCGGTGATTTCTTCATCAGTTCCCGCATACTGGGTGAGTTTTGTTGGCCGAACGGTGAACGAATTAGATTTCTGTAGTGTAAGCTTTGACGTTTAGAATGGCGCTTACAGAAACTCCAGCGTCGTCTTCGGGCCCGAGCCAGAATGGCATCGTCAGCCATGCCACGTCCAGTCCGCCACCAACGTACGACCAAAGCAATGCCCGGTTCTTCGCGATGCATAGTACAGCACTGCCAGCGACCAGCGTTGCGAGCAGCGTTATGCCGTGCAGCCATCCGGAAGACACTGTTCCGATCGCGGTCGGAGTAAACTATCTACCCAGCGCTATCAGTGGATCAACGAATGGCAGTGTTACGGCAGCAGAATCCACCATCCCTACTCATCTGCCAACTTCCAGCACTATCCCTCCGATGCCCTTTACAATTGGTTGTGATGTTGTGAACGGTAATCGAAGTGTCGGTAATAGTACCAGTATTAACACCAGTACCAGCACTAGTATGTCACCGAATGGCAGCATTGTACCAGTTACCCGTAGCATACTTCCATCTTCTATCTGGAACGGCTCCAATCGTGCAGAGCGTCCGTGGCAAACCTTTGGCGGCAGTTTAGACGAACCAAGGTTGGAACGGCAACAGGTTCCCACTGGCGTTGGGCAAAACACCTTCAACTCGTTGGATGTTGACCAGATGCAGGAGATTGATGCATATTTATTCGGATACGGGAACGGACCATCAGACGACCATGGGGTGTAAGTATCCGCTGCACACAATCATTTCAGGATTGTTCTATTGATATGCTATATTTCCGCAATTTCTCTAGATCGACCGGTAGCAGCCAGGAAACGATCGACTCCAACAGAACGGTTCAATCACAACTCACAACGTCCGCTTCGCTTGCACGAAGCTCTTGTCTGTGCGAATCGAATAGCAGCCCCCCTGTTAATCAACCTGTGAGTACCAGCAGTACGACCTGTGCGCCTATTGCCTCCACAACCAACAGCTATGAGATGATACGCAAGTATTGTCCTGTCTGTCGGGAGCAACATCTTGCGGATAGGCAGCAGTCAGTCCAGACATCTGCCGCTCCTACTCAGCCACGTCCCATGTACTGCTCAAATTGCAACGGACGTATCGTAACGGTAGAGTACATACAAATGATGCGGAACAGTAAGCCATCACAACCCAACGCTACCGAGAGTTTTCTTCAGCAACAGACTCAACCAGGTCCTAGCACGGATCCGGCTGGATCCAGCACATTGGGTAAAGTTTGCACATGCTTTGCCAAATTTCCATCACAAAGTAACATCACGCGGACAACGTCTGCTGTTGGGATGTTACTGACGACACGTACCTTCTCGGTGGATCAACTGGACGATGGTGCGTTCGCGGGTGGTAGCTTTGGTAACGATCGGCGAAGTGCACGCAGCTCGTGCAGTGCCGTAACCAGGTTCGATGCGTACTTCAATGCACACTTCGGAACGACCAACAACGATCGACGGGATGAAACTTAAGGTTTTGTAGCGTATTCCATATCCCCTAGCTCTTACCATATACGAATGCGAAATAAAGATGACTATACTTATCAATCAGTATCAAAGATGGGTTTATTGCGGATCTTCGAAATC
>KI422859.1:37910-47971 GCA_000473375.1 Anopheles culicifacies
GTTCCCTTTCCTCAAAAAATTTTCAATTTGAAGAAAATTTGCGGATTCTGAGATTTTTCTATCCCAGAGGACAAAGCTGAAAAATATGGCAAACTTCAAGAAAATATTCTGAAGTCTCATTGGAGAAAAATTTATAACCCATCCTGCTCCCAGCATCCGCTCTATTTCGATTTTATATACGAAGTGCTGAAACCCCAGTTTGCAGCTCGTAGTTCAGTTGTGCAACCCTGGTACTGGGCCAATACACCAAGGCAGTTGATTACAGCTTTACATACTCACAAACAAACAAACACACGCACACGATTCATGATATTCTAAATCAATTTATTTAACCATTTCCATTGCATTTGCTCAAGAATGCCAATATTCGTTTATAACAAAAGTAAAATAGTATTCATCTGGTTTGGGTTCTCTCGGTTCTCACAATTGTTTGATTTCCGTCTAGCGTTGTATATCGGGGCTCCTAACCATTTGTGGAGGGGGTTTTGTCAACTACTAACTCTTTGCTGGCGAAAGCCAACAATCAACTATTTACAGACGCACCTAACACGCGGGAGAGCATTGTACATGCAATATCTTATGGTTTCTATTGTTCGTAAAATGTAATCACTAGCACATTTCCCTCATTTCTGTCATTGTGCACTATCGAGGCTAGGTTTGATGTTTGATTTGCTTCATCGTATTTGCTACCGACTGTATTGATTCCTCAATACGGACGTCTACGAGTTCGTTCCTTGTCCATTTACTTACTACTTCAGAATGAATATATACATTTTGTCTCGCTTTCTGTAGGATATAACCTCAGGGTTAGTTCACAACATTGCGGGCATCTTAGCCCGTTCGTTGCATGTGACATTCGTTGCAACCCTATAGCGGTTCGGCTACTACCATGTATGTTGGTCCACGCTAAATCAACTTTTGCTAATGCTTGTATCGTGTAACCTAGCTCAATAAGTAAAAATCAAACACTCACCGTAACAATAATAGGTGTAAAAATGTCTATTCTCTCGTCAAATCGAGCTCTATGGAGGGAGCATTCTTTTTCTTGTAAACTACCCCTCCAAAAAGATAGAGAGACTCAACTGTATTTTCCTAGCTTTGCACAGATCCACAGCAATTTCGTTTCGAATTCAATTCGTTCGCATTGCTGTTGCTGTCTGAGATCCCCTCATCCCTTCAACTATATACTACTGTTCTACAGATCACGATTCTACATTTCTTAGTCCTTGCAAGTTCTAATTCCGCCCTGCCCTTATTGGCACCAATAGTTTCTACCAAACAATTTGTCTCGTCTACTAAACTATGTGAACGGTTTGCCCTTCCAAAAAGGGCCGTTGTTCGATTCGTTTGTAAGTGGCTTGGTACTGGGGAATAACAACATTAATAGATAGATTTTCGAAGTGAAATTAAAGCTAAGGAAGGATGAGATTCTAAGTTGGAATGGTGAAGGATAATAGCTTTATAAGCATAGAAACGAGAACGCTCCTAGAGGGGCATTCGCTAGTTTAGGCCGCGTTAAAGATTACTATTTCTTTTCATATAGAACGGCCAGGCCGTATTGCTTACTGTTGTGTAGGTTCAGAAGGGTTTTCACCGTGAGTGCTTACAGTTACGCTGTTACTCGACAGTATTGGACTTTTTTTGGCTATCTCCAGGTGTTCTTTGTCGTTAATCGCTCTCTTCGGTACCAACTATGATAAGACGTCACGTGTTTCGTCTCATGCATACTTTAGACTGTAATAAAGATTGTGGTGTAATTTTTAAATGCATGACGTCCTTACTAAAACCACACGCAAAACAAAACATATAAAACCTATCATTAGAAATTTCAACTTAAAGCACTCTATTCACATTGTTTGGGTCACGTTTTCTTCCACAAACCATAATCGAAGATCGTGTTCCTTTTACGGGCATTACTAGTATGTAGTTTAACTACAAACATCGCTATTCGTCTAGAACAGTTTAGTGCGCTGGCAGTAGCAATACTTCCGCAGGTAGTCTATATGCATGCACTCGCTTTGGCTTGCATACTCATTCAACCGGCTGATCGATCCGGTAATCTCGAACGCGTCCCGCTCTATGAAGTATCTCACTGTGGACTCGAATTTCCCACCGCCCGGTTTACCTTCGAAGATGAGCAGATAGTCCTTGTACGGTAACTTTCCCTTCGGTTCGTGTGCCATCTTAGCGAGCGTGATCGACCCAAGCGTTAGGGTAGCGCACGCATAGTTGGACGTCGTACTGTTCCGATGGTCCTCCAGATCGCGGTTCACGTAATCGATCACGAATGCGATCGCCCGCTGTACCATCGGTGATCGTTTGTCGATGGGTTGAAAATTGGCACAGGTGCACCAGTGCGACTCGATCGCCGTCTCTTCACACGATCTATTCCAGGGTGCCTCCACGAAGATGCTCTGACAGTTGGGGCAGCTAAGTGGCCCGGGAAGATTATCGATGCGCCCGGACAGTTCCAGCACATGCTTCAGAGTGGCGTGCAGATCGTACGGATTCGTTAAACGATTGTGGTTAATCTTTAGTGCCTGCACAATTTCCGGATGCTCCTCGCGGAACCAATCGGGCAGCCAGATGAAATTGAACGGCAATCGTTCCTCCAACCAGCCTGTTAGCAGCATACGCACCGGTCCGAAGCGCAAACCATGATCGCTAAAGAACACCACCATGCTGTTGTTCAGAATGCCTCGCTCCTCGAGCTGCTCGATGTAGTACTTCATCCGCAGATCCATCGAGGACGGGTCACTGATGTCGTTGTGGCTGAACGTGTTCGTCCAGAACAGTCCGAAGTAGGGATCGTTCCGATACTGCGACGCAAAGTCCAGCGCATACTGGTAGATGTAGTCGGCATAGTTTTGATACCCGAGACAGAAGGTGAGAGAGTTTTTCATCTTTTTCGATAGATTTTTCTCTGCCGCTAGTGCTACTGGGCGGAAGTAGTGGTCGGTTGGTTGTGCCACAAAGCCGTACTTGTGGTAGTTGAACGTGTTAATGCCCGCTTCATCCTCGGCGTAGGCCGTCGCATACCCATTGTCGGCAAAGTACTTCCATATGAACGGACACTCCTCGAGTTGGCCCACCTTCTTCGGATTACACACCGAGTAGGCCAGTGAGTTGTTGTATCCGGTCAGTATTGCCATCAGATTTGGGTAAGTATTATCGTCTATCTGCAAAGAAAAGAGAAACATTAATCAATATATTTAGCTGGTGTTTAAAAGCCTACCAATAAGATGCTAGTTCGCTACCTACCTTATTGTATCCCTTCAGCTCGAACCAGCCCTTATCATAGAGATGCTGCGCTGTGTGAGGCATTGCACGGATAAGATTCAGTCTCGATATACTGTCAATACCAATCATGAGTACGCTGAGCGGTCGTTTCTCTGCTCGTCCATTGAACTTATCTATACGCTCCCGGACATTTGCCTGCGGCCGCACCAGAGCATGCACGTTAGTGTAGATAGCCTTTTTCGACTTGCTCGACTCGGACACACCGGCTTTGCATCGTATTAGGATTCCATTTCGTACCGAAGGAGGCAACAGGAACGATTCGTTAAACGCAATACACTCCCCAACCCTATGAAAAGGTTAGAAAAATAATTATATCAATCGCCAAACGTCTTGGTGCACGGTTTACACAAGACTCTTTAGTAGTACGCATGTATAACATCGTAGATTTTGGGCCGACCGTAGGCGCACAGCCTAAGAGCTTTGATGATTCTTTTCAATGCTCTTTGGCGTTTCAACTTACTCACTCTTTGTGGAGACTACAGGTTATTCAATACGTTCTAAGCTTTCGTTTTTCTAATTCAAATACAGGTCTAAGGGCTTAATACTAGGAGTTGGTACTGCAGCTTTGGAACTACATAGCAATCCTCTAACATAGATGAAAATCGCCTAGCGCCATGTCAAGACGCTTTGTTTGGAAAGGTATATAGTTCCCAGCACTGCAGGGCAATTAATACGTGTTGAGCTCTCGGAACGGAGTACCAAAATCCGGCTGAGGGTGACACGAACTAGAAGATTACACTAACCAAGATTACTTGATTACATCAAGCCAACCGAAAAGCTATTTTTCCCGGTTGTAAGAAAGCTTGTTTCTGCGATGCATAACATATCGCCTAAAAATAATCGCGGTGCGATGTTTAAGCGCGATCTTAAATCCATTTTTGCCTTTCTGCCTTCTCTTTTATTTTTAATTTCGATACTAAACTTTATTTCATGTAAATGTTTCCAAATGTTATCCTATTTGATTTACTTCCTGTGAATTTGTGAATTGTTTTGTGTATTTTCTTATTGTAGTACTAATTTAAGATTTATGAAGTGCGCGCCCAACGCCTTTTCCTGGCTCTTAAGTCATCCGTTTGCACTCACAAGAGTAAGCGTGACGAGTGAGGACGCTTAACCGCTCTCTCGCTCATCGCTTCATCGAAGAGCGATACGAGAGGGATAAGCCAAATCTCCTGACTTAACTTCTCTCAAGCGGACTTAACGAAAACGAGCGGAGCGGGTTTACAACGCCTACTCTCTTTTTTCGCTTATCGCTTCTTTTCTCTCTTAAGCCAGTGTTATGTCCCTGCTGTACCCAGTGCAGCGTCGCATTGGCGATCCAGCCTCCGTTGCACTCCTTCAGCGGGATCACCGCAGCATCCTTCTGCTACAATGGCTGTATAGCAGTGAGCAAGAAAGAGAGAGGACCTTAGCCATCATCGGCATCGCGGCTTCATCGCCGCCCCTGTAGCTGTCCAGCGTCGTTATCCCCACTGCAGTATCACAGCCGCCGCCTGCTACAGCGGAAGGACGATCGTCCCTGCAGCAGCATCATCGCGGCATCAAGCTGTCTCTGCTGCAGTAAATCTCAGCCCGCCTCTTCTCTTGCCGCCCTGCAGCAGTGCATCATCAGCGATAGCGCAGTCGCCCCTGCTGCAGCGATCACAGTTGTGTACAACGGCCGGCGGCATCATCTTACAGCCGCCGCCACTGCTGCGATAGCTCCACCATCCGGCGACCGCATCGCCCCACCGCAGCAGCATGAAGCATCTCCCGGACACCGGAAGCCCTGGAGAAGCCGGTACCCTTCGCCGCACCGTTTTCCGATTGCGGAAAACCGTAGTGCTGGCTTGATCCGTACCGGCTCAATTAAAAGGGGGAGATGTTGTGGACGGATTTGTTCATTCACGATCGGTCGTGTGACAGCCGATGCTGTCACCGAAGGATGTCCCCATGATTCACGATCGGGTGGTCGACCAAGCAATACGGCGAAAGAGGTAGCGCTCTCTCGCACAGAGATAAGCAAAACTGTGATAATAAACAATCTTCTTCTTCTTCCTTGGCTCTACAACCTCGAGATGTCTTGGGCTGCCATTGCTGGCTTCCGTGACTTGAATGTACCCGCAGCAGGATAATCAGTCCTGTGTACGGGGGAACGGCCCGAATGGGATTCGAACCTCGGTCCAGTCCGTTCGAAGACCGGCGCCTCAGTCTCCTCGGCCACCGAACCGCTCCACTCGATAATAAACAATAAGTTTCCGTAAAACAATTATTGTGCATGTTCTTTTATGTGTCTCATCCCAGACATAACAGCCAGGTTCTCCGTTCTCCTGGTCGTACGCTCCTACGAATGGATCTCTCTGGATCTAGAACATATGTCTACTATTTGAGTGACCTATTTTTTAATTTCCATACGACAAATTTAAACAACTCATTTTTTCAAAATATTTAAATTAATATTTTAATTGACCAAGGTCATGGTAAGAGAGACTTTGAACTTCTACAAAAGAGCAATCACCTACTCATACATCCCCCACGGGCGAAGATCAGGATTTGTTATCAGGGCTGCTACTATCATTTTGAAGTGAATGGTGAGTTGAAGCGCAAAGGAGTAGTAAAAGAATTACGCGTGATGTTTTTTTTTTCTATGAATCTCAAATCAGTGAGTAAGTCAAAGAAAGCCTGACTGTCGTACAATAATAAAACAAAATAGAGAAAGTCTACGATTTAGAATCCCTTTACCCACACTCTCTGATTCGAATCGCTGAAAAGCATGATCATTCTTATCTTTCGTACGTACCAGAAGTTTTTATCAGCCTTATCCTTTGTCCCCGATCGTTCGATGCTCTGGTAGCAGCACCGAACGTACCGCATATAGTGCGGCATGAACGCATCCATCCGATCGCGATGGAAGTGCACCTTTACCGTATCGTTGTCGTAGTTTTGCTCGATCGTTGTCAGTGGTTGTTTCAGACTGCACGGCACGTACCGCTCCTTGTTGAACAGCAGCATCACATCCTTTGCTTGTGGGTTTAGGTCCATGATCTGACAGCCCGGTCCCCACACGATGAACCCTTTTGGCACTGGGGCGTATGGATCGTGCGGTTCGGTCATGGTGGTGTTAGTAAGAAAGGATGTCCCCGCAACCGTCGAATGGTGATCGTGTGCAGCCGAATTGTAACCGTTTTCGATCACCATCGTCGACGATGCGTGGGAATGGGTGCCATTCGTGATGTGGTTGTTGTTGATTGCAGGGAAGTCGGCATCGGTAGCAATGTTGGCATTGGTTTGGGGAACGATCGGAATAATTCGATTGGAAGTGAGTTGCAGTTCATCTGCTCTCGCGTGTGAAGCATGAGCCTGGTTGTTGGTGCATTTTGTTGCAATTTGATCTTTTGTTTTTTTTTATTTGATTTCAACATTGTTACATAATTACAGGGATTTAGTAGGTTTTCCATTATTGTGTGTTCAACATTCATACAATTATTTTATTTTATTTTTCCAACCAATTACAAAACAAACGTGTAACCCGCCAAAGGGTTTTTTGTTTTAAATTTTGTGGTTATTTTTTATTTTCAAACATCAAAAATACAGGAACGGTGTAAGTATTGCGTGCATTGGACAAAAAACATATTCACAAGGTACAATTTACGCGTGGCGGTGTAATTAATTGCAAGGCGTGTAGGGTTTTGTTGTTTTGTTTTGTATTTTATTTTGCACGTTACGAAATCATACATTTTACAGACAGGGGCCACGGATGTATGTGCACGAATTGATATGGGAAGAAAGTAACGAACGCAACACAGCAAGGTAGGAAAAAAAACAGGAGATAAAAGAGACATATTAAAAAACCAATCGAACTCTGCATTGTGCTGCTGCCGGTGACGCTAATCGTGCTCTAGGGTGTATCATTGTAAGGAAGAATGCAAACAATGTAAAACAATTATCTCTAATCAAGCGAGCGCGCGTGTGTGTGTGTGTGTTGTCAATACAGTGTGTACCACAATTATATGAACAGCTGTTTCTTTTTCGATTTACTTAAAATCCTTAAGAGATTATGTAAGTATGTCTTGTGTAAAAAGCAATTTTATGTCTTTCCATGTTTTTCGTTATTTTATTTAATATAAATTTCCTTTATATTAACAGCTTTTAACTGCTCAAAAGATGTTGTTTTTATTAAAAATACGTTACTTAATTTGTGAGGCGTTCCTTTTTTCATTATTTATGTATTTTCTTACCTTTAATTATTTAATCTTTTATTGAAAGTTTGACAAGTCCTACAAAGTATGTAGGAAGTATAAATACGAGACAATAAAGATCAATCAAAAATAGACTAAGTCCTAGTGTACCGAAGTTTGGCACTACAGCGCGGATCTGGCATTGAAACGGAACCCAAGAACTGGTGGGCGCCACAGAGTTGAAAAGTAGTACCAAGTATGTAGGAAGTGGTGTAAAAATGAGAAGCAGAAGAAACCACGGATTGGTACAACAGTTCATGAACGCCGTACAAAGTATCGGCTGGTTAGCTCCTTGTTTAGCATCCTGCCAAGAGTTGCACGATTTTGTCAGATGGGCATAACAAATTAGTCACTCAAATGAGCGATCGCGAGTGATCGTGAGTGGAAGGGGGGAGGGCATTAATTCAGACTTTTGCCAAATATTAGAAGTAAATCGAAAAACAGCTATCTTTATAGTTATGCCACACGCTGTATTTCCTGATGAAGTACAAAGCTGAATTGTAAAAAAACTCTATTATTTTATTGGTTTATTTCAATAATTGTTTCGAAACAAATATTCATGTTTCATTTAACTTAAATGTAAGATTGTATTCAGTCTTTGAAAGTTATCTGAAAATAGACACTTTCCTAATTTTTTGGCGCATGTTTTGGGGTTGCATTAAATTATATTTAGGATAAAAAATCTAAAAACTGAACGTATTTCCGAACTCCGATGTTTTCTAGAAATTAAATCCACTGATGCTGATTCTACCTAATTTTCTCGAAAGAACAGAAAATGTTAAGAAGTTAATAAAAACGTAGAAGAACATAAAATTTCCACCTACGTGGGTTTAATATAACATTAATCATAAAAGTTCCGTAAATATGTTTGTAAATTACAAAAATACATCACACATGCACACGGACACACAGACAGTAAGAATCATGCAACACCACAATAGATGCACTAGTGCAGGCAACACTACCAGGCCGAAGTGAACTGGCTGAACTTGGGCTTACCTTTTGGTCCGGGTAGGTCGGCATCGTCTGCCGGTATGGTCACGATCATCTGGGTCGTATCGGTCCCTGTGGTGGTGGTAAAGTACAGGTACAGGGTGATGCAAAACAGTAGCCCGAGGGCCAAGATAGGCGCCCGGCTACATTTGTCCTGGTGCAGGAGGCTACGGCCACTGTCGCGTCCGTTGCTAGTACAGGTGGCATGTTGCAGCCGTTGTTTCCTACCGAGCATCTCCAGCGATTTCGCGGGCACGTTTTTAACACCGATGATTTCATAGTGTATGCTCATTGCTGGGGGAGTAGCAAAAGAACACATCACTCGAGATTATTCATCACAGATCGTGAGTTAAGTGTCATTCTAAAATGCGTCATGAACATATGTGCACATTTCCTGAAACGACTCAATGTTGTTGATAAGTTCCTCAACCGCGTAATTTAAAGTCCCTCTGCGATAATTCCAATTAGCCGGCAAGCAACATTAAACCTCTCTTGAAGTCTGGAATCATTATTTAATTTACGGTCCATCTCTTTCGTGATTATTGCGTCTTTAAATGGTTGAGGTTTTTCTCCATAAATGCCTGGGGCTTCCTATCGCTTCAACGACCAATAGACGACAGCTGAATACTAGTGATGTAATGTTGGGTTTTTTCGGTGTTTTTTTTTTTGCGATTGGAAGCTTTAGCGCATGCCGACACAAGTGAACGTAGCGTGTGCGAATCTTGGCAAAATAACAAGAATCTAGACAATCCATAAGAGTGATCATTCTAATCTGAAGGTCACAGAGCGTGTGTGAGAGATCTACCATGCAAGGCAAAACTGGTGATTGATGAGTGTTTTTTTTTTATTAACCTTTTTTATGATAAATCTATCCGGTTTTTTGGAGGTCACAAGGGTAGAAGTCATTAAAAAGTTTACTGCGTCCACACAAATAACCTTACAGTTAGCGCTTGAATTCGCACATTTGCAAGAAGAGCAAAAAAACACTGTCGTAGCAACGGTTGGTGGGAATTTTCGAATTACTACCGGTGGGAATCCTCACCGGTTGACCGGCTGATGGCGCTGATTAAATTCCTACCATTGCACAATGGACGGAATTGCTGGAGCATTGGGTTAGTGCAGTTGTACGAGCTGCAATGAGATGCAATCACGCGCATCTAGTCCGATTTGGATACGATCGAGCACAACGAACGTCACGAACGTGACGGACAAGCACGGTTGAGCGTAATTGAAGACGAACATTCGCACAGCAGCTCTATTCTTTGGCCAGTTCTCACCCCTTGAGTAACTTATTTTACGGCTGCTTCCGTGTGCATAGATTGAGTTGTTGAAGCTATTTCTAGACGGTTGTCCCTCGAGACGATCTTTTTCGCAACGCTCGATCTTATTTGCTCAATAGTTCTTGCTTTGAATGTGCGTTCAAGCTTGTCTCGAATTGCTTAGTTAGATCATTGCTTCAATTTTAGCTTGATGAAATTGCGGCAGAAATAGTATTGTAAACTGCACTAGGTAGTTTTCTAAGGTTTGTTTAACTGAACTATTAACTGAAAG
>AXCM01001403.1:0-43824 GCA_000473375.1 Anopheles culicifacies
ATATCATCTCCATTAATAGACTCTAATAAATAACTTACGAGACATAAACTTTTCGTTTGAAGCACTTGTATTTGGACATTTAAATCGGAAAGAAGTTTCGGTTTTAGAGTTCTCTATTAAAAATGTTTTAAAGTGATGAACTTTCCAAAGTTCCCGAAGAAGAAGAGAAGAACCACCCCGCCTCAAATCAATGGCAGAATATGGTAGATATTCGCTCGGTACACCGTATCGTTTACACACCTGCCCTGAGCCCCAGGAACTTCAAAGCAGTCGCAATGCCCTGATAAGCAAGTGAGTAAACACCTGGCTCACAAACATGGGTTGGATTTGTAAGAATGAGTAGCAAATGGCATATCGTGTGCAGAGATATGGCACAGGTACACCTGCACTGCACCGGTCCACCGTAGAAATGCCTTGTTTTTATATAGGTTACATGACGCATGCATTCTGAAACAACGCCACACCACACACCGCGGTAAGTGTGAGAGCACTCAGCTCGTTCGTTATCTCTTCTTTTTTTTTAATTTCATTTGCACTAACCGCAACCCGTAGATAACAACCCGACATGCTGTATCATGGAACAACAAAGTTCAATCGATTGATCACTGACTGACTACTCTGCCGGCCAGGTGTGTGCCGTAACGTTAAGCTATTGACGATGACAGCAGTACACGTGCACCAGACGCGCATCGGTTTTATTGGAGCGGTAATCGATGGCCGCATGTGTCTATCAGTAGTCCCGGTATCAGTTTTTTTGGGTGCAGGCGAACCTGTGCCATACCTTTATCTATAGCTGGTGGTCAATTAATACCGGTAAGCCGTCAGTTGAAACTTGATTGCAGAATTGTCCAGGGATTCTTCCTCGACACGTACTTAAAAGAATTGAAAGCCGATAACGATGCGTGCGCACCTGGATGCACTTAGCAATCGGACACATGCCTTCAATTTACGGCGCACACTGGAGATGCTTATCAGAAGACGAAAAAACCGTACCATATTGTCACAGCGCTGTATCTTGCGACATTGAATTTGAATACTAGGAATGACCGGAAAGCAATTGTATCTTTTGTTCTTAGTACATTAAAGTGATCCACATTAGTTGCTTTCGGTTTTGTACGGTGCTACGATTTTCCCCGGACGTATGTTACCTTGCCGGACATTAGCTAGATACCGTGTTCCATACGGGCGTATGGTAAAGTAGTAGAAAATCTCCACAAACGACAGTAAGCTAGCACCGACAAACAGTCCAGTGGTGCCCCCGACAGACACTGGAATTAGTGAGCAAGAGACACTGGCGTAAGCTACGCAATTCCCCATCGCAATACACACGCGAAATGTACTTACCAACCAAATCGAGCCTTCCACGGACAACGTTCCGCTTGTAGCGCTCCGTTGGTAATGCGGACAGCTGTATCTCTATTGTCGAGTAGCGACGATCCGAATCGAATATACTCTCGCGAGAATCATGCACAATGCCAATGTCCACCTCGGTACATGACGGCAAACAATCGCAGACGACACCTTTACGACCAACCGACCATTTGGGGATCACGATCGTAAGATCCTCGTAGTGATCATTCAGGCAGATCAACCCGGACATGTTGCATTTTATGTTAGGATCTGGGAGAATACAAAAAGTTACTCATCAACGTACGATAAATCGGAGAAACTGGTCAATTCCCTTACCCGTGTTGGGCATTAGATGGCTGGTGCAGTTACAAATTTTTAACTGCTTATCCTTCCGGCACTGGACCGAGCAAGCACTGTAGCTGTAGTACCGATGGACGTTCAGATTGTTCTCATCCGGAAAGCGACACTTGCGCTGCGAAACGCTCACCTGCTTCGCTTCCGGATCATTCTCAATATCCTTGATCGATATTTGCCGCTTGTACGCGATGTAGTGATCGACAAGCAGCACGTCCGATTTGGGTGTGATCAAATTGGGCACTTCCTCCTCACCGATCGTGTACACGTACGCCTCCGTAAGCACCGTAATGGACAACCGGCCCGGTCCCGTATGTTTGTTCGATACCATGTTCAGCCGGAGCGGATGTTTGGCACTGGTTTGCAGTGAATTAACCGCATAGCAAAGTCCCAGCTCGGTTTCCATCGGTTGAAAGTATCGACAGCAGTCGAACGGTTTATCGTTCCAGTAGCAATCCTCGAGCGTATCCATGCACGTACTACGCACCAGTGCGGCGTACGCGGTAAAGTTGTCGAAAAAACAGTTCTCGGCCATATCGGCCCCAGCACACTCGTTCACCGTGTGGTACGATTCGCCCCGAAAGTAGCCAATCTCGTTCAATACCTCCTCCATCGCAAAATCGTGATCTTCACCCCAAAGCCTACCGAAATGCATGGCATTAGAGCTCTCTCGCGTGAAGAGGTGCCCCATCGTCCACATACTTACTTATCGGCAATGGCCTGAATGCGTTCCATGTTGCGCATTTCGCACACGACTATCGAAGGAAAACGCGTATTCCAATCGCGGTAGCTTGTTTCCACCACGAACGATATGGCGCTGGTTTGGAACGCTTCCAGCGAGGCATCGATGAGAAATGCGGAACCAACCCAGGAAATGATGACGCACACTATCCAGAAGATGCTTTATCAAACACAAAGGAAATTGCACCGATCAAACAGCTGTGACTACCGAGAGCCGTGCTCATGTACCGTACCGTTCCGTTGCGTGGTAAGAATCGTCCGCAATAAATTTCACCCCATGAAAGGTGGAGTTGATAAGGTATTCTTTTACAATGTCCATAAACCTCATATTCGACTCTGGTGCTCGAGCAGTTACCGGTTCGATCAGGATCAAGCTAAGAACTAAAGCTTTTCCTACTTCTATGACACATATGCGCTTCAACTGTCCCAGATTTTATCCTAGAGATAGGCAAATGAGCTCGATAAAGATCTCCTGCTAAAACGCTACCTAACCCCAATCCGTATTGTCCGCATTCTACATCCTCAATGTAATTGAATCATAATTTATTCATGCTTCTTTTCATGTTCCCAATACCAGGAACTCATACTAATTCCCACGACTTAACCTCCCTATTGAATAAACTTCTCAATTAGCTCTGTTAGCATTTCGGACATTCGGTCCCTGTAGGAAGTGGATTCTTCGAATGCTCTCAGACAAATACGCTGCTTGCCATTGTCGCGCAAAAAACTATCAAAACTCTCCGAAGATTGAAGCATCTCTTTAGCCGCTTGCTTCGGCAGTAGTGTAATGTGGCCGAAGAGAAGGGATTCGATAAGACCGGCCAGGGCATAATGCTCACAAGCTGCATCATACTCCGAGCGTGGTAGAAGTACTTCCACATTCCTGCCATCGCTAGAATGTAGCAGATCACCCAAAGTTTGATAGTACAGATTCAGCAAGGTTTGCAGGTGCTGCCGGCGAAAGTTGCCGGAACTGCAAAGCATTATGAGCGTCAAGACATCCCACGCGGGTGAAGCGTAACGGGCCAGCTGGAAGTCAACAAGTTTCGCTTCGATAGGGCGGGAAACGCTCAGGGAGCTGTTGGTTGCTAAAATATACAAATACTAAACATTAATGTCTATGGTCGGTTTGTACTCCTTCGTGCCGTAAACAGCTAAGAAGGAATGGATCGTCTTCTAGGACAGAAGGTATTGTTGCGCCCCAACACTCAAACCTGCCGGAGGATGTATTGATCTACTAAGTCCGATAGCATGTCCGTCATGAAATTTCGATAATCTTCGTACTGTGTCCAGGCTTCGAGACATACGTCCATCTTGGCTGACCGCGACTGGCTGCCCACAGTGCCCGGTAGTCGGTGTTCCTCGCGGCATCGTGCCACTAGCTCCATCGGTAGCATCGTAACATGCCGATACAGGACACTGTCGATCAATCCAGCGAGTTGATACTGATCGCACGATTCCCGATAGGAGGCAAACCCGTTCGGAAAGATTTCCCGCACATCCCGATGAAACCAATCCAGCTCAACCTGCAGTGCCTCGTAGTAGCCGTCCAGCAGCTCCTCGAGGTAGCGCTCCCGGAATGCGCGCGTTGTCGTCGAGGTAAGGAACGACAGGATGTCGTAGGCCGGTGGCGCGTACCGTGCAATTTGGAAGTCGATCAGTATGCAACTCGATGGACGGGCACCACCCGGTGCGGACCAATTGCCCAAATTTAGCACCTCGCAGGGATTTGGTTTTTTGATAGACGAACGCTTCCGACCGCGTCGCTCACCATTCGCCATTATTAGCTGGCTGTTTGCAGCGTCCGCGTTCGTATCCGCTTTGTCCACCTCTTGCTGATCCTCGCGATCCGATGTTGTTTTGCGTCCTTCGCCTGTTATCGCGAGAGCGTGACGTGAAAAGTAAACAAAATCTGTATAAGAGCTGCACGATAACGACGCTGACGCTATAAATCAGCAGGCAGAGCCCACTCAGCAGACCCGCACCACCGAGCGCCGTACCTTCTTCATTGATGCCGCCATCGTCCACGCTCGTCGGTATCATCTCGTATCGGAACATTACGTTATTACACCACAGATCGCCATGATTTAACACGTTGCGGAAGACCGTTGAAGGCTTAGCGTACTCGTAAATCTTGCGCACCACCGTCGGGACTTTTGCCAATATCTCGTCCAACCTGTCCGAGCTGGCGTACTTATCAATTTTCTTGATCATCTCGCACAGCACCTGTATGGCATTTTCGAGATTAACCTTACGCACATGATCGTCATCGTCCACGTACGCATTCTCGTTGAGATACCCGGCGAACAGCTTCGGAATCGGTGTTTTCGAACGTTCCTCAAGTATGAGCGATGAGGCGTGCAGCTTTGCAATGGCCTGCAGTGCCACCTTCAGGTGGTCGAAATCGAGCAGATGTTGCGTGTGTTCCACTATGCTGTAGCCTTCCGACTTTAGGTTTTCGAACACGATCATCCGCTCGCCCTTGGTGAAGTACGCGGTCGGTACGAATGGACGCGTCCCGATCATAACGTCCTGCAGTCGCGGTATCACGTGCTTGTACAGCAATATTTCCTTCCGAAAGCAACCCATCTCCTTGATGTAGTCCGCCAGCTTGGGTACATTTTCCGGGATAACTTTCACGAAGAAGCTTATGTACTCCTCTTCGGCGTACTTTTCCTCTTCCTCCGGTGTGTAGTGGACCATCTTTTCGCGCAGATTCACATCGAGCAGGTAGTGATCGCCCAAATACCCGACCGGCTCGTCACACAGCCGGCGCACTTGGTACGAAACCAGTCGGAACTTCCCATTGACGCGATTCCTTTTATCCTGTATGTAGCACTTCACCGACTCTGCTATATCGCTCTCTACTAACCCTATCGTTTCGGGGTCCATTCGGAATTGGAATTGTGTTTCTTGTGCCACCAAATACTCTACAATGCTGGCGTGCGCGACTGTACAGGTGATCTTTTATAGATGTACATAGTTTCGAACGTGGTACAGATAAAGATAAGCAATGCAAATACGGTGTTCCGACTGGTGAGAAGATCTGGTGACACAAGAGCTACGGTACTATACCGGTTTTAGCAGCCGAGCAGAATGGTTTTTCACTTCTAAAAACTTAAGGTTACGTGAACACGTACCTTTACTCCAATACGATATCCATTTGCAAACGAGTTTGTCGGTAACTACTGAGCCGGATTCACTGGTGGAAGACCGACTACGGATCAGATATTTATTATTCGACAAATTCTTCAGGAATTTGGACCGTGGATTCCGGCAGAACGACGGGCTTTCTTGTGCTCTCTCTTTCTGGCACGGTTATCTCTGGTCTGAGCCATCTCGTTTGTTTTGCGACCATGACATAGACATCACAGGAAGGAAGCACGGTACTGTGATGGATGTGTTTAGCCGACTCAGTAGAAGTGGATAAAACAAACTACGGGCTGGCTAGTGGGACGTGACCTTGCTCGAGGCAGGACTATTACGATCATCGGAGACACGTTTTGCAGTGGTCTAAAATTTTGTATACTTAGACTTACACGTGACGGCCAACATTGACATGTCTGGTGTGGTCCAGCTTCTTGTCGTGTGTGGAAACCGAGTCTACTACGGACTCCTGCGGTCTAAAAAACGAGAAATGGGCAGATGGGAAAGATAGCCACGAAACATGGACAGTGCTTGAGAGCCACATTCATGCATTAGGGGTTTTGGAATGGGGTTTTGGTTTTGGTGAAAGTCGGAATGACGTATCACCCTTACAGTTAGATAAATGGACTCACATGACAAACATAGGAAATGGAATTGGGTTATAGCTCTTGGAGAGACTTTGAATTTGACAGACTGATAATCCAATGATTTATTGCCTCGTATGTGTTGGGTGAACTAAGGGAATAGTGGCCAAACTGATCAACAAGGATGGTGCAGCAATAGAACTATAGTAGGTTCTAGAGTTCAAGAGGATGGGTTCGTCCAGACGATGGAGGCGTACCAGGCCCAAGCTAACCTGGAGTGATGACGGTTGCATGTTCGATTAGTCTAGAGCTAGTTCATAAACATTAGCTTTTGACTTTGGCAATTAAGAGATCTTGAAGTGTTTTTGTATAGTACATTCAATTGATATTAAACAGCCCTGTATCCTTATACTTAATTATCATTACTTACCTCCCATTCTATCAATTGAAATTTCCGGATGTTGAAACAGTCATTTTTCAGTCTTTTCTGGTTTCTAATTTCGGATACTAAGACAAGATCCTCAAGAAACGAATCGAAATAAGAAATGTTCTTTTAAACGTTAGTATATTCTCCTTCGCTGTGGTTCGACTCCAGGCATGGCGCCGGTGCATCATTCATTTAGGAAGACAATCGGTTCGTTACAGATGAGATTAACACCACCTGCATCTATGCTCTCCAGCATGATGGGATTCGAACTGATCTGGTAGCAAATTTCGTTCAATATTTCTTCATTCACTGCTTTGTCGCCAAAATCAGGCTGCAGAACAGTGCTCGGTTCTGCGACCGCTGTGAATTCACCTTTGTTTGACGACATTTGCTCGCGCTTTGGATGATGTTTGTTAACGTGAGCTTGAAGCCGCGATGGGGATGTAAACGCCATATCGCAATAAGTGCACTGGAAAGGCTTGCCAAAGTGTTGATAAGTGTGCACCTTCAGCTGCTGCTTCTGACGGAAGCTCCGTTCACAGTGATTACATTTATGAGGCTTCTCATTGCTATGTATCAGCTCGTGGTCATTCAGATGGCTCATGGTGGTGAATTTTTTCGAACAAACCGTACACGCGTATTGCCGTTTGCTTTCGGGCACTTCGTGCTCCTCGAGATGTTTGCGCAAGAAGCTACCCTTGGCGAATGATTTGTTGCAAAATTTGCAACGAAATTTCTTCCCCACGTGCAGTACCAGATGAGTTTTCAGCGAGTTTTCCTTGCCGAACGTACGGTTACATATATGACACACGTGCTGCCGTACGCCAGCATGCAGCACCAGCTTGTGATCGTTCAAGGAAGATTTTCTGGTAAAACTTTTCATGCAAAGATCGCAAGGAAATCTAGCTTTCTTTTCTTTAGGTTGCTGCTCTGACTTTTGTTTGTTTGTTTCGTGTAATCTTCTTTTCTTAACAACGTTTGAAAGAGCCCTACTTGTTGGTGGTGTTTGGTTTGCATTCCTTTGCAAAACTTTTCTGTGCATTCTCAGCTCGTGATTGTAACATGATGCTTTGGCTGTAAATCGCATTTCGCAGTACTGGCATTTATAGTTTTTGCTCGTTGAATGAACTTCCTCGTGTCTGGTAAGCATTTTCCGATTCTTAAACTGCTTTTGGCAGGTAGTACAAATAAAAAGCCCGTCCGGCCGACGCTCAATGTTGCCACCAACGCTTGGGTTTGCTATACATTCTTTGGTTTGTTCAGTCTCATCATTTGCGGTACTGTTTTGCTCCAAGGTGTTGATAATTTTGGCAATATTCGCTTTCGTCTGCATTTCCTCGTATGCCTTTATGGCTTTCACTCGAAACCGATAAAAATCCTTCAACATTAACACACATCGAGAGCAGATATTGTCGTACAGTGGTTGAATCTCCGATAGTAGCGTTTTTGATGCAGGTTGTACGAGCTGTGCGTAAATGTCCCCCAACTGTAGCATGCTACTCGGTGGATCAGCATCGGTACATTCGTCGGGTCGGAATTCACACCTTGTGGACATTTTAAACGTAACACATGTTTCCGATAAGCAACATAAGCAAGTCAACTCCATAGTATAACGTGTAACTGTATTTTTCGCTTCAATTATTTGCTTTTTGTATGATTTTTACCACTTTGTTTTCATCTCCACCAAACATATGTTTTTATTTGTTTATTTACAATGCGTATACCTGTCAAAACCGTTTGCATGAACGACCGTTTATAACATCGAGTTCAAGGGGCTCTATACCTTTCGCAGTCGAGATTGCACAAACAACAAAAGCTCAATTCAAAATGATAATTGATTTTTAAAAAAACTTGCTCATGATAAGATTCTCTACCGATAAAAATATATATATTTTCCTAATCTTTGAATAACACTTAATGTAGCCTCATCCATTTGCGCATACGTTTGTATATGTAAATTCAACAATATCAATGTATATTCACATCATTTTACACAATTATTTTACATTAATAAAGCGATTATTCTTTTATAACTTTGTATAACTCATTCGATCTACGGAATTGGATCAAAACAATGCACCACATTGATTGCAAACGTGTGTGTGTGTTTCTGCTCCTATCAGCATTCAACGGACAAAACATCTTATTGTTCCAGCACATACCCATCCACGAATTGCGTGATCATATCACTTATCCGTGTACGATACTGTTCATACTTTTCGAACCCGCGTATACTAGCCCTCACAAACACGTTGGAATTTTTTTGGCAATCAAAATCATCCTCCGTACTTTCATCTCGCTCGTAACAATCCGGTGATGGTGGCCAGTGAAAGTACATGCAGCTTTCGATTAAACCGGCCAGATGGTAGTGTGCGCAAGATTCCAGAAACTTTGCTCTTGGTAAAATTTGCTCCACCTCCAGCTGATTTGCTGCCAAATGCGAACCCAAGCTGTTGTAGTACAGATCCTTCCACTGCTCCAGAAGTGGATTCCTAAAACCACTCAACGTTGATATCATGATAAGAGCCATCACATCGTAGGCCGGTGGTGCGATCCGTGAAAACTGAAAGTCCACCAATTTTGCATCGATAGGTTGAACTGCAAAAAAAAAAAACCCACTTCATTAATAAAAGCTACCATTTGTGCGATTCAGCAGTATGCACTTACCCGTTTTCGTTCCATTTACTTTTGTTTCGTACTTGAATAAAATGTTGTTGCACCACAAATCTCCATGATTCAGCACATTGCGGTACACGGTCGAGGGTTTGGCCAAGTCGTAGATTCGCCGCACTATTAGTGGAATACGCTTTACAATGTATTCCAGCTGATCCGAATTGCGATACTTTTCAATTCTTTTCGCTACTTCACACATCACCTGTATGCAATTCTCTATGTTTGTAGTGCGCACGTACGTTTCCTGGTTAACGTACACGTTTTCCTCTAGCAGACCCGTTCTACTACCGGAAAGCTTAGCCGTTACCTCAGCTAAAGTTGTCCCAGTTCGTTCTTCATAAACGAAAGTCATGGCATGTAGTTTGGCGATCGTCCGTAGGGCCATTTCTATGTGGGCCTGATTCAGTAAACCTGTCCCCCGATCAATCATCATGCTGTATCCGTGCTGTTTCAAGTTTTCGAAAACAATCATTTTCGCTGGTTTCGTGAGGTAAGTGTTGGCCACAACGTTCCCAATGCCTTGACAGTGTTGAGTTAGCTCTGGCAATAGCTTGCTGTACACGAAAATTTCCTTCTCGAAGCAGTTCATCTCCGCTATGTACTCAGCCAACTTGGGGTTCTTCTCCGGCAGCATCTTTACAAAGAAGGATTTGTTTAGGCTGCCAGTTGCTTTGAGCGCATCTGTTCCTGTCGAAGAAGTTTCGCATTCTTCTTGCGTTCCGTTCGTTTGCACACATTTCTCTTCAACGTCCACAGCTAGGATGAAGTGATCTGCCAAATATCCGATCGGTTCATCGCTTATCCGTTCCAAACGGTACGATACAACTTTCGCAGCAGCTTGTTTACTCCTTCCCATTACAAGCTGTATGTCCTCGTCAGTGATAATAGCCGCTGTAAGCGCATCCATCATTGGTCCACTTTAAATTCTGACGTCTTATACAAATCTAATCACTGATATTGTTCATTAACACATTCTTCGGTGGGCCTTCGGTTCCACTTTCGCAGGGCCGCAATGTTTAAACAATGTTCTTCCACACTTTGTGACGTAATCACATCAACAAAGTTGCTGAGTCACCATCAAACTAATTCTGCGAATTCTTTTCGCAATGCACCACACTTAAACGTTTCTGGTTGTGCAATAGGAGACGTGCAGGACAAGCTCGTTGAACTTGCATCAATTGGCTAGCCGTTAATTAAATTCAGTAAAATGCACCAGTTGCCAGTTGCCGTTTTTTTTTATTGTTGATCACCAATCAGGGACGATTACATCGGCGGACCTTTGCTCTACAAGCTGCACAATATGTTCCTTTACTTATGAGAATCACTTGACTCTGTTTACAGCATTTGAATGCCTATGTTTGACTTAATAATTAATAACAAATTTTGTAGGATGCCCGACACGACACGATACACGATTGAATGAACACGGAATCGTTGCTAATGTCCACAAGCGAAAGTTGCTCTTTTTCCTCATGCACTCATTTGACAGTTCGTTTTGTAATCAGCTGACTTTGACGTTTGTCGGATGTGTCGGAATATAGCTTCCTATGTAACCCTGACGAAATTTCTATTCAAACCGACGACCACGTGACTCGAGTGCGGGAATGCAAATAATTTCAAATCTGCATGCGATGCTATATTTTACAATCATTTATACATGCATGCTGCTGACATCTGGATCGTAATTCATGCGTTTTACTAATCATTCTTTCGATTACAATATAAATAAAATAAATTGTTACGAAAAAGATTGTGCTTTCTTTCTATTAATCAGACCTTGCGCTACTGGCCCACGATACCTCACAAAAGCGATTAAAGAAATTAATATTTATGTTTCAAATGACGCTATCACAAAAACAAACGCTCCACCTTGATAGCCTTATCGTCGATCGTTGTAGGAAGGAAGAACGCGCGTTGATGATGCGTTAGCAATTGAGATAATTGAGTTAAGCAAATATTCACCTTCACACCATGCCACCCGGATGGACCAGTGTACGCAAAAACGCTTATTCAAAATTATCAGTCTTGATTGTGCCGTGGTACAGGATACAGCCAGTTCTAGCAAGAATCTCCGCAGCAATCCATTAAAAATACACCTCCCCAAAGATGGAAGTGATGCGCTACGATCTATCCATGGATGATTGTAATGTGATCGTCAGAGCAGATCCGGCAATAAGTGATGAAATAATGGACGTGATCAAGTACGAATTGGAACGAGTGCCGGGACAACCGGGATACTTGGGAGCATATAACTATCTAACTATCTACTATAAAACAGTAAGATAATCATGCTTTTCCTTACTCATTGTGTGTCTTTTCCAACATAATAATGTGTCTTTGTTTTGATCGCGCAAAACACAGTCCCCTGAAACGATCAAGTGTGGTAGGTATTTTATGAAATCGCTCCCATACCATGATACGGTACTAACGGAAGCCGTAGAAGAGTGGGGCATCTTTCGCAAGGAAGCAGAATTATATCGCGAGCTGTTTCATAAGTATGAACGAAACGCGAATAAAGTGATCAAATGGGCTCCCGACTGTTTGCTGGCACGGAATCAATTGCTCGTAATGGCGGATCTAACGAGTGCAGGATATCGAACGATCGAGTTTCAAAATTCACTCAACAAACAACACATGGAGCTAGTGTTTGATCGATTGGCGCAGATGCACGCCTGTTCTTTGCATTTCGAAATAACACATCTCGAAGGAAAATCCATCGAAGCGAAGTACGGTGATAAAATACTGTTTGAAACTACGTTCACTCCAACAAGTAGTTGGTTTGTAGCTGGATTGAAGGTATCCTCAAAATGTGTGTGTGTTTTTTATTCTCAAACGATTTCTCACAATTTTTATCTTTTTATTTTCTAGGGAATTCAAAAAGTGGCATTAGAAAGAAATCATCATTCAAATGATCCACTCAAAAAGACGATCATCGAGAATCAACTCTGGACCAATCTGGAACGCATTTACACGTTGGCAGAGAGTACAAATGAATTTCGTTCCGTAGTGGTACACCGTGACCTGTGGGTTAACAACATAATGTTTAAGTACGACCACGCTGGAGCTCTGCATACAGGCCCGAAAGATTGCGTATTGGTTGATTTCCAGCTGGCCCGCTATTTACCACCGGCTGTTGATTATTTGAGCGCTTTGTATCTGCTAACTGACCATGCACATCGTACACAGCACGTGCAGGAATACGAAGCATATTATTACGGGTCCCTACAACGGAAGCTAACACTTCTGGGCCTGAATGGTGCCGAGATACTGCCGTGGGAAGAGTTCCAACAAACTCTTCAACATTATCGTCTACTCGCACTTGTTTGGACCGGTGTTCTACATGGGTTTGTGAACTTTCCCAAAGGTTTGTTGGACCGATTGCATCACGAAGATCCGCACACGTATACCCGGATGTCGATGGAGAATCGCGATGATTTCGTTATGAAGTATTACGATAGTGATGCGTTTTATCGCGCACGGTTCAACGACGTCGTTACGGAATTGTTGGAGTTCTTGTTTGATTTCAGATGAGTTGTTCCTTGGCAACAATTTCAAGCATAGTAATAAAATAAAAATAAAAATAATTTAGTTATTTTCAACCGAATTTTCTTCAGTTGTTTGGTAGAAACGAGTTTAAGTTTTAGAAATATATTTTTTCAGTTAATTTTACGGAAACAAATGTAACAAATTTTGTCTGCACAAGGTATACCAGAACCAATGATCGTTTGTACTATAATCTTATATATGTATAGTGAGGATTACTTGAAGTTTCTATGAAGTGGATATAAAAAAAGAATTATGAACGTAAAAAAATCCGTCAAACTTTAAACACAGAAATCCAAACTGCTCTCTCTCTATCTATTCCCCAACCTTCTTGAGGCATTCTTCGTAAATCGCTTCCATCAAATCTCGCACAATTCCCGCCATTCGTTCACGGTAAGCGACATCATTCTGTAACACTTCTAAGCACATCTTCCGCTTTTCAACTCCACTGAAACTTTCGTAACAGTCTGGCGAGGAAAATATCGTATCCATGTAGGTACGCGGCAGCAGAGTAACGTGATTCATGAGGAAGTTCTCAATCAGACCCGATGTTTTGTACACCTCACACGATTCCAGGAACATCTCCTCAGGATATAAAGCGTTCGGCTCGGGACAGACGGTTGGATGCTGTGCCAGTTCCATTACCAAACAATGGTAGTAGTGTCGCGTCAGGTCATCGTAGTGCTTCCGCCGAAATTCACCGGTAGTTGTGAGCGTTAGCAGCATGTTTACATCGTACGCTGGTGGCGCATAGCGCGTAAACTGGAAGTCAACCAGCAAACATTCCACTGGCACCCGGTACCCATTTGTTTCATCGTAACGAAACATCACATTACTGCACCACAGATCACCGTGACAGGCAACGTTCTTGAACCGAGTCGAAGGTTTCACAAGTTCGTAAATTTGCAACACAAACGCTGGCACTTTCGGCAAGATCACGTTCAACCGTTCGTCATCCTTGGCAAGCGTGCGAAGGAACGCAAGCAAAATATCAATCGCATCGTGCAGTTCCTCCATGCGTGGATTATTATCCCGCTTGATCCATGCGTTTTCGTGCAATAGTCCAGCAAATTGCACGGATAAGCTTGCACCCTTCGCTTGCTCCAGCAGTAACGTTGCGGAATGGTACTTAGCCAACGCGGCAAGGGCACATTTAAGATGTTCCTCGTCCAGCACGCCGTACGCTTCGAAGGGCATTGTTTGAAAGCCTTGAATGGCCACATTTTCTAACACCAACACTTTGCCGGATAGGAAACAATGGGGAGCAAAGCGAGAATATTCACTCAGCTTAGGGAACAGCTCACTGTACACTCGCGTTTCCTTGGCGAATGTCCCTATTGCGCTCAGGTAGCTGGCCAGTGCGGGAATAGCGGTTGATGTGGCTTTCAAAAACAGCTCCACGCGTACATCCGATTGATCGTCGGCGGATAATTCCAGCACGTAATGGTCTCCAAGGTATCCGGCACGATTTTTCGCGAATGGACGTACGCGGGCAGAAACGTTTATCGAGCGGTCATTTCCTTCCCGTGTTCCGTTCTTATAAAGCCAATATTTACGCCAAATAGCTTGTAAATCCGCTTGTGATAGGCTTTGTTTTACGGAGTCTACAGACAAATCGGCTGGTCCGTCCATCTTGCTGCTGATGGGTACTGCTCTGTTTGGAACTGGTAGCTATCGCCTTTCACCACCACAACATTCCCCATGCGTGATAACAGGTGCTTGCGTCACGCATTAAAAGCTTCATAGTGTTTGTGTTCCGCTGTACGCAATACATGCGCGTACAGTGCGCGCTTTTAACTGTTGTGAAACTGATACAGCTTCACTGTTCCAGTTGAGTTTGTTAATTGGTGTAAACTTTACAGACCCGCTCATAGGTACATTAAATAAACATAAAATAACATGAAACTTATATGCGTTTCATTTAAAGTTGCAATATTTATAAGCAATTTTGTTCATTACTTCCAATTATGGGTTTATCATATCATTGTCAACAACATAATTCCTAACAAAACCATTTAAAAGGTCTATAATATTTTAGTTTAAGCTAAAAACTTAAAAAAGGTCTATAATATTTGTAATATTCACAAGAAAGATAAAAATAAAGCTATAAAAAGGAAAAAGAACAGTCAACGTGAGTTGTACATGCGATTAAGTTTATATTCAAGCTGCGAATAAAATTGTAATATAAAAAAGTGAATAGAAGGATAAGAAAAGTATGAAAATAACTGTTACCATAATCAATAACTTTTATTTTACTTTTTGTGGACTTATGCACACACTTTTTTTACATAAAGCTTATAAACGTTACTGTTTAAGGTGACTTGGAAAAAAAAGTATTCTAAAGGAAAAACTGTTTAAAGAGGATTACAATACTAAACTACAAAAATGTCAAATCGATCGGTTCATCTAATAATTGCCTAAGGTGGCTCTCATCTTCACCTGCAACGTCCGAGCTGATTTTGGTTTTTATCATTCGGTTCATCTCCGCCTGTACCAACTTGCGGGACAAACGCTTCTCCTTCGTCCGTGCAACATTACCTTCGCTGAGGGCTGACGGTTCCTCGTCATCGCTTCCTTCTTGCGGCTGCTGCTCGGTACCTGCATCCGGAACAGAATTCCTGTCATTGCCAGCATTGGCAGCCACATCCGCTGTACGCTGGTTGGATGATTGCTTTCCACGGCGCCCTTCAACAATGAGCAGCGAACGAAGAAAGTCCTTACACAACAAGCTGATCGGGGCCATCGTGTGGGAAGATGATGAAATGATCTACATTAAACAAACAAAGATACAAACAAAAAGATATAATTAGCATTAGCACTATCGCTTCACGAGGATGTGTGTTGGGTGGGGAATAAATAATTTAATTTAACATACCGCTGGTTATATTTCATAGCGATACTCTTCAACAGTGTTTTACACAAGTTCCTTCTAAATTGAATCTCACAAAACCGAACTTAAACCTCATGCAACTCGCGACAGAAAAAAATACCCCGTAAACTAGAGGAATGTAAGCGACAGCTAGCACAGCAGATACATCATACCCATCATCATGATGCTTCCCTTTCCGTTGCTTGTGCTTTGCGCACTAGCAAAAATGCTCGCGAATATCGTCCAGATGGAACTATATAAAGCCAAATCTAAATGTTGTGAAGGTACCCATTTTGAAAACGGTAGCTCAGCAGTGTGGATATCTACAAACGTACACACAGAACGTTCCATTTCGAAAAGTGAGTTTACGGAATACAATCAGTAAAAGTTTAGTTTCGTTTAAACAATTGTATGAAATATTGTTAAAGAAATTAAGTAACTGATAGTTCCATTCTTCACAAGAATTCCTTTTCTTTAATTTTTTACGTTCAATTACACGTGTGACGCAGTGCATAATATTTCAAAAAATAAATTGTGAATTGTGATGCTGTGTTTTAAAAATAAATACACCACCATACGAACATATCTTTACTAGAAAAACTCTATTTTTTACACAAATTGTGTATTTTTTTATTATTTTATGTACGTAATAGTGCATCTAATATTGAAATCTACTCTAAATATGTAATATGTTCGTAATGGTGGAATAGCTAGTAACGAGTTACATTTAAACGTTAATGTTACATTACGTTCGGTTTAAAAAAAAACTCCCATATTGATCGTTTATTTGTTGCCGCCAGCCATTTCGCTACCGCGTCCGAATAGAGGAAACATGAAATTGTACGGATTTCTTGTTTCTACCTTGATTGTGATCTGCGCCTTCAGTGCATGTGCTGTGAAGGGATGGCCCGTTACTAATCCGGAGGTAGTGGACAGTCTTATATTCGCCGATCCGGAGGAGGTATGTGTACAAACAAATGATTTCATTTTTTCGTGAGCATTCTTAGGCAAAGAAATTCACTTTTGTCACAACCGCAAGGTCGCGGTGCGCCTGTCAACTGCAGATCGGGACATTTCAACAACAGATCCTTACTGCAAATTAGCAATTATGGTGTTTCTGTTTTGCTTCATTTATTCGCAGGCTGCACAATCGATGCGGGAAATCCCACAGTGGCATTGCTTGCGATATTTCAAGCACGACATTCATCTGATGCGCCGTTGCAGGAACTACCGGCTACACATGCTGCGTAGGCCAACAGATACAATGTAATGCAACACACTTACACACTGGAGTAATATATCATTCAACCAGCACGTCATCTACTTAGGCAAATGTACTGAAGCGAACAGCTTGCGTTAGCATTTAGGATACATTTTAGAATGTCATCTACTTCCTTCGTCACGTGTCCTCCCGAATCAACGTAACATTTCAGTTTATCTTAACCAGACGGGGTCGAAGGACAATGCCAGGTGTGGAGGAAATAATTAATACACGTGTCCTATTCCTAAAGAAAAGCTTCATATGTGTTCAACACCATAGAAAAAGAGAAATGTAAATAATAGAGACCAAACAAAAAAAATATAGCAGAACTCGGTAGATTATTATACAACATTCAAACTACTGTCCATGTTTACCCAGTAAGGCATGTATTAGAAAAAAAACGTTTAAAGTTAATTTATCAGTTTGTTCCCCAATTGCTCTTAAACATACTCTGTAATACAGTGTTATATCGCCCCATTGTGTGCACCAAACATCGACTAGAAATACGAAATCGCTAGAGCCAGTGCTACTAAACCACTATGAGAAGCTAGTACATAATGAACTGAGGTGTAGAAGAGAGCACACAAAACGTTTGAACAAAATAATAAAATAGAAAAAATTCACAATCCAAAAGATACTCTCTAAACGGTAAGGTAAGGTCTTGGTGGTTGTTTAATAAATACATTCGTACAGTACTTACATCTTGCAGTGCAGCTTTTGCAGCGCTTCCATACATTGGTCCCGATTCGGGTTTGCCTACGTACGGTGGGGCGGCACCATCACCTGCTATTTGTTTGCTAAGCATTGCAGCGAACGGTGTATTTAGACTTATTGCCGGCTCGTTCATGCATACCACCGGTCCGAGCGATTCCTCGTCGCTGTCGGACACCAGTTGAAGTAGTTCCTGCAAATAAAGGTGGGTCCCCGGTGTGAAATAAAGTCCCGCTTCGACGGTGGGCATTTATCATGTACCTGGTTTTCGTTTAGGAAAAATAGCTGTGAAGTAGCCTGCCAATCCACATTGAACGATTGCGATCGGGGGTATCGACGAGGAATCCATGCCGCACCGAAAACTTTCGGCATATTAATGCGATGGTAAAGCGGCATCGGGATATTGGGCAGAAACACATAAACTGCACAGTACAAGAAAAGCAAAATATGCGTATAAATAAACAATAGTAAATAAACTTTCCAACCATTCTTACCTTCATGTTGTTGGGTGAATGCCGCAATCAAGTTCGTGAAGGGATCGAGAACGATCTGATCGATCGTCAGCAACACGGATACCTGAATTTTTAACGTAAGCAAATTCCACACGATCAATCGATTCTCCGTACAGATCAGCAGCAGATGGGAGAATTGTCTGTGGCAGAAAATAACTTTTTGAATCTGAGCAAAGCTCTTAATCGGCCCGGCGGAAGCTTCCTTTCCAACGTCCACGCTGGTAGTCGACCTGCTCGTATCGCCGTTTACGCTGCGTTTGGCCTGGTACATAGAACACAGGAAAACATTTTCAAGCGATTTATCGCTTATAGTGGGCAGTTTTCGCCGTTCAAAGTTTTGCAAACGCCGATATTCTCGATAGAGCATACGGCGAGTTTCGACGCGTTCTATTAATGTGCGCAAATGGTTGATCTTTTCGCGGTGCGTACGTCCGGATGTGCAGAACTTTTGCAGTATCCGTTTACGGGTCTCGATGGTAGTTCGACAAGCGATTGCCAATGTGTAAAACATTTCTGCACGCTGCCTCATGCTCAGGTGCACGTTTGCGGCCGATCGTTGCACTATTAGTTGCTTTAATTGTGCCGAAATGTTGCTTGCTTGTTTACTAAACTTTCCACCTCGTGCAGCGTTAATGATTCGTTCGTTCTGTCTGCGATCGCTCGCCAGTTTGGCAGAACGGGGACCTTTTTCCTTTCCATTCATTAGTGCCATCATGTCGGTTAGAATTTTTGCACGAGCATCTTCAAAGGATTCTTCCTTTCGTGGCGACTTGGTGGGTGTCGTTTGCTGCTTGTTTGTCGGTACCATTATGAACGAACGATTAACACACCCATCGGAGCCATTCGGTGCGGAAAGCGTACATTTTAGCTGTAGCGTTTCGGCATTCCATGTGCACAATACATTTCCAAAGCCACCGGCTAACAGCGAACCATCTTGCGAGTAGGAAACAGATTTTACCGGAAGATTACGATGCTGTAAGCTGCCTACATTCATCCATACGAGCTTTTTCTCACCATTGCTTGTCGCAATGGACTCTAGCGACCACACCTTTATGCGACGATCCTGCCCGGCCGTGGCACACTGCAAATTGCATTCCCAGGTGCTGCTCGAAAACACCACATCATTCACACCTCCATGATGGACGTTTTCGATATTGGTACAGAGCGAGTAAGACTGATGCGATGTATCGTACCTCCAGAACTTTAGGCGCGTCTCCATCGAGTATTGATTGTCACTCCAATTTTCGACCGTGGCCATCCAAAAGGAATTCAGCGCAACATTCGTCACGATGGTGTTGTAAATGTTGGCCTTATCTTCCATCGTGTTAAAATTACGCTGCGCTATATCCATCGTGTAGAGCAAACTTTTCGTGTAGGTCGAAAAAAATTGTATATATCCCTCCCGCCCATTCAGCACAATTGCTTGCGTTCGCGGATTAACACGCAAACCGGCAGGGAAGAGTGTGTTTGCCGTTGCCCGACCCCCCCACTGAATAGTAGATATCCGGGAAAAGTTCTGCACTTTCGCTGTTGGTTTGTGAAGTGCGTTCAATATCTGGATACCATTATCAGCGGTGCACACTACGAGTTTACCATTTTCCGGTCCCACCACTACGTGCAAGATAGTGTCGGACAAACGGGGTATTACGTCTGCCGTTTTCTCCTGTCCCTCCTGCCATACCACCAAACACTGTTCGAAGCCACCGGAATAGAAGCGGGATCCACTGCTAACGAATGCGATCGTTTTCACCGGCAGTGAATGCCAATGGTAAGTTTCCGGAATTACGCTGCCTCGGTTAAGAAAGTTTCGATACAGCACCACGCGTCCATTATCATCGCCTACAGCGACAATTGCCTCACACGGATGGCAAGCTATTGTCAGCGGAGTTAAGCCTAGACAATGCGGTCGACTGCCCACATAGAGCTTAGGTTTCATTCTACACCAGTACCAACGTTGCTCAACAATGAAGGCGAAATAGTTTAACCCGGGTGCGCCGGCCGCTGCCACAACTTTTTTACCACGCGCATCTTCGCTCTTTTGTCCATGATCGGTGTGCAGGTGTATATGTACGAAATTAATCTGTTGCCTCTTGCGCGGACAAAATTGCGCAAATCCTTTTTGCGGAAATTCGCCCAAAAACAAAAAACAGGACTCATTATTTTCATCGTACAGTATGTGAAAGGATTCGACTAGGATTTGTTTTTTTCTCAGCAGAAAATGACCACACAACACTCCGGAGTCTATTTTCCACCACGTCACTACACCGTTGCTGGTGCAACCATAGATGTACTTGCTATCGGTGCTATCGATCACCATACCGATCAGCAGTTCTCCGTTGTCCGTATGCTCATAGTTGCGGACCAGCTCGCCTGTGGTTGTGCTGAACGCTTGTATAATATTTTCATTGATTATAAACAGTAAACTGAAATTAAAACACCGTTAAAAATGTGTTGCTAAATAGAAGCACTACAGTAAAACGAGTGTTTCTTACTTTCCATCGGCTGAAAAAATCGGTGCATGCTTCACCATGCATCCACCTGCAATGCGTCTTATCCGCAAACCTTCTTCAAGGCCCAAGTTTACGGTGGGTTCATTCCGTTCCTTTGCCTGCAGATCTCCATTCACATTAGACTCTGGATTTGCTTGATGCATCCTGTCCATGCACATTATCACAACGATTTATTAACCGAAAACCGCCACAATTAATAACACTTTTACTACCACCGGGCAGCTGAACCCCGAACACGCCGCAATTCGTAAACAAATATCAATTGTTAGGTTACCTGTCACTTCCACATGGACGTTGACAGCAACAAACCCATCACACTGGAGCATCGTTTGGACATTTTTAACGGCGAGACACGTACGAGTCCTAGCACGCAAACGGTCATTTTCAATCAACCGTTGACGAGGTGTGCGTTTCCAAGGAAACGGTCGAGAAAGGACACGTGGCTCGCGGTATATAAAATGAAGTATTTTGAAAGAAAAAGCTGTACATTTCTGAACAATAATACCAATTTGTGACACGGCAACAATAATTCTAGCTAAAATAAATTAGATGTTCAGGATTGTTCTTCATTGGTCAATATTCCTTTCAGCGCCATTTCGAAAGATGTTAATATAAAACAAGCAGCTGTAGATGGTTGGTTCATGGTTCTGGGTATTACGAACCACTGATAAATGGACCGTCTTTAGGCAGGACGCCTATTACATACTATTCATATTCCCCTTCGAGTGGTGTGTTTTTTTTTGCAAACATTCGACCTACAAATGTTCATAATAAATAATAATCACGAAATTACACACAGTTTTATTAGCACATCTTTTCGTTATGCTGCATCTCTCTCGCATCCTCTCCAGATCAGAACATGTCTTCATTCGCTCCATTGCAGCACCAGAATACTAATAACAACAACAACAACAAAACCAACGGTAATAATAACAACAGTTATCTCGCTGGAGACTCTTCGAACCGGTTCTAGCGGTTCGTTTCTGTTACTTTGCGCAAATCATTTGTGGCATTGCCTTCGGTGCGTTTGTGTGATTGTAGGAAACAATATACAATCTCAGAACTCTCAGAAATACGGTAAGTATGAAAAAACGAACGACTAATTTGGTTCTAAACCCTGTTAGCCTAGAGATCAATACATGAAATTGTTCAAGATCAATTGCCTGATCGTTTCATCAAAGTATATATTCCGTATCTCGCCTGGGCCTTCCGTTTTATCTGGATCTTTGGGAACTGTGCAACATAAGCAAGATAGAATAAGAAAAGTAAAACAAAGAATGTATGAGTACGAAATGTATCGATTTCAGAGCAAGTATTGAGGATCACGCGATCGTTTCGTAATTTACAGCAATTGAATCAATAGCGTTATGCTTGGTAGAAAGCATCAAGTTTAAATGAAGTTTAAATTTAGTTGCTGCTTTTGTGTTCTGATTTGCATGCAGTGAAGTAATGCAACCATATTTCTTACAATTGCAGAGAAATCTTCTGGTTGAAACGTTTGAACGTGTTTGATAGTGTGGACATTTTGCATCCGCAGAATTACTAATGACGGATAGAATGATGATTACCATTCCAACGATGCTCAGTTTTCTCACCTGTGCCGCGGTATTAATCTGTAACTTGCCGATGTCTTCGACTGCTCCACTCAAGAAAATCATCCAAAAACAAACTGAGCACAATTCCAGTGAGATTGAGCCACAGGATCAAGAATCGTTGGCGACGTACGATCAACGGCAAAGCGGTCAATACAATATAAAGGTTAACATAAAGGATGTAAAAATAATTTACGCTGGTAGGGAAGGAATTGAAGGCAGTTTGGATGATGATACCATCTACGATTATGGTGATTACGATTACGATCCTTCACATCTTACCGTAAGCCCTTTGCCCATATTTGGCAGTGGGTCCATCTCGTTTACCACCAGCAAACCACCGAAATTCTCTACGAAAGTATCTACTACAACTCTCAAGTATGGTACGAAACATACAACTGATAAACCACAGAGTACGACGGTTGTAAATCCATCTACTACACCTCGTCTACCACAAACGACAGCACAAATTCATACGACGACGCAAGATACTACCGCACAGATGGTTCAGAACCATTCTTCAGAAACACATGCCCCCAATGGGATGTTATCGACCGACAGCTCTACAACGGTTACGACGGAGAATCACTCTACAACTGAAAAAAATCGAACAACAACAGTCAAACAACCGAATGGTATCCCCGTAAAGCTACAACAAATACCACCTGCTGGCTATTACGACTACGAGAATATACCGGTACAAGTAATAACCGATCCTTTCTACAAACGTAAATACTAATGGCATAGTTTTTAACTAGCAAAATCTGATATAGTACATTACGCCACGTGATAGTACAACCAACAACAAGCACGATCTGCAAGTGTTGGCGTGTGACGCGTTTCATGGTCTCCGGACATTCTTCCAACATTATGTATTGTGATGCTAAATTCTCATTCGCTTGTTTCTTGCAATCGGCCAGACATTCCTAACTATTGCACTACGCTTTACAACATGGCCCCAATGTGATGCCATGTAATTGTAAAATTTAATGACCTTATGTGGGTTTCTAACCATGATGGATATTAATAAATTTAAACCATTCAGCGTACAGATTGTGTTTTTCTTCTTACGTTTCTCTCACTTCTTACGTTCCAGCACGCGTACAACATTAGTGTGTATTTAATTATGCGATTTTGTTTATTCGTCAGCTGCTAACCACCTTAAGATATCCTGTGATCGTACGCTAACATTATCCTAACAATTCGGAGAAACACCGATTGAACACGTACTGTTGAATGTCGCTTAAAATGTCTTTTAAGTTTTATTTATGCTCTATTTTGTGATACCATTCCATGTAATTTGTGCTTATTGTTTGAGCGAAACCGTAACATAAGGAATTTCAAATTCACCCATGGTAAGTGTTGTTGGCGAACTGGCATTTTCTGAATTTTAAAACGGATTTCTAAATTGTGCTTTAGTAGTGGTGAATAAAGTTGTGCACCCTAATGTACTGGTACCCATTATAAAACAATGACCCGCAGTATGTAACCAAACACCGTCGTATTAACCGCAACAAAAGTTATTCCAGTGATGCATAATATGACCAGCTTTCACCTGCATCCCGCATGCGAAGGTTATGTTGCATTAAGTACCAAGTGAACGTATCAAACGAAGTTGAAATAATACAACAAATCATCAACGGCCATCCTAAACTAGCCAACTAATTTAAAATATAACAAATCACAGCCTACAGAGACAAAATAACAACGGTATGAATGCTCCGATTGCAATGAACACAGGTAGCATTATAGAAGAATCGTCCAGTGAGTACGGATTCGGTTGTTTTGGGCCACTAGTTTTACGCATCTTTGAGGACGCTTTCGTCGACTCATCCGAAGATGCGCTCAGAAAATCGTCCATGATATTATCGTCTCCCCCGTCGGCGATAGGGCCATCATCGTCGGATGCGGGATATGAATGCGAATGGTACTGGTCACCGATGCTGTCCATCCCGCTAGCACCGGTAGCATGATCGTTCAGCAGCGGTGGCAAACGGGGCAGGATGGCCTCATTGTAGTCCTTTATGAGCAAAATTGCATTGATTTTGGGGTTATCTTTAAATCCCTTTAGGAACTCCAACTTTAGTTTGCTGCCACGAATTTCTGAATTTTTATCCTTAATGTACAGCCGTCCTCGCGAGATGGAAAAGTATATATACTCATCGTGCGCTGTGCCTTTACCCACTAAAGCATAGATATCTAAGTCCGATACGATCGTGTGTCGATCAAGTAGCACATCGAAAACTTTCATGTTTGGGCCGTTGAAGTACACTTCGCAGAACTTCAGTATGAGTACGTACTGGCCATCACCCGAGACTGGCAGGTCGTAACTAAACGTATCGTGATGGTAGCGTTCGGTTTGATATAGAATTTCATCGTGCTTGCTCACTCTATTGATTGCTAGCAGCTGTCGGCCGTAGTCCGATTCTGTGCCTATCTTTCCCTTTAGCGGGTCACCCAAATAGTATATTCCGTGAGAATCAGTATGGGCATCCCCACCAGCATTGATTGCATAAATTACATTAAAGGCGCTTCCGACACATAATTGCAGGGTGGACAGTACCGCCAAAATGCTGATCCAGAGTCTACCGGGCCGATGGATTACCATTGTTTAGAAGTGTACGTCGCTTTATAAAGGTGGATTATTATTGCTCTGAAATGATGAACAGGGCACATGGTTTCATTATCTTAACTATCCCAGTAATTTAAACGAGGGTTAGAAAAATCGATAACTTGCACCAACCTGTAAAATACACTATTCCATACAACCTTCACTTTATCCGCAATCGTGTATTCTCTCCATAACCTCGGTTAGTACCAGCTAAACCAGTGATTTCACTGCTGCCATACACTTGCTGGCATAAACATGCGTGCAAATTTATCAATCGCCGGCAACATTACGTGGCATTTCAGCGTTGGGTACAAACTTTGTACACTTATGTTACCCACTCAGCCGTAGATTATACCATGTGCCGCATATTAAACTATGTACCGTGCTTTTCGGTACGATCGGAAATCAGATTAATGTACGTGATGGCTTTTGTACTAACTATTTATGCTTTTTTTTTTCCTTCCTACGAAATTGAAACACGAGAAATTGTTCTGAAAAATATGAAGACAACTTTTCCAAACAAATTCTTTGACGTTTCTTTTTGTTTTCCTGTCAACGGTTGGTTAATGCATTTATGGGTGCGAGTTGAAAACCTCAAGCATATTTGAACGGGTCGTATTTCCGTTTTTTTATTAGTGAATCCAGAAGATTAGCAAAATCGCCGTAAACCACCGTTGGCATCCGGGTTGAAATATTGTTTTACTCTTCAACTTTAAGCTGATGAACCACGGGCGTTCGGAAACCCAATAACTCAATTCGACTTACGTCTGTTGCGCATACGGTCGCTCAATGCGTGTTATCGAATCGTAACATACGGTGCGTGATAAATACAACGTTTCCATTCAATTGTTCTCCTTTCGTCCTGATATACTGTTTTATTTCTGAGCCATGATAGCCGATAAAATATCATGGAAGCACGGGTGGCAATGGCTGGGTAGTCTGGTGTCTTTCGCATGACACAATCAGCCCACCAGAGCCAAATCTAATTCACCGTACGATAAGTTTTCTCCTTTCGTACGCGACTAAGCAGGTTTTATCAACTTTGGACAGGGCTCAAGTCTCGGATGCTGTAGGGATATCTATATAATCCCAGCTTGATAGCAGCAACCACTTAGCTCTTTTACCCCTGCATAGGTCAAGATTTCTTAGTAGGGCCGTCCCCAACCAAAGGTCATTTTCAATATTTCTTCTCGTGGTAGCATGTAGCAGATTGAGATATTTGAGACAGTGTGACTGAACCTACACTCAACTTCCCAAGAACGTCCAAAGGACCTCTTTACAGGCAGCTCAGACTACCCACCCCGCTTGCTGTTTTCCTAAGCGCAAACTTCCGGGATAAATGGTAGTAAATGATGCCGCTCTGGATGGCGAAGATGTCTCGGTATAGGAGTTGTGGAAGAGAGCCTAGAGAATCGACAAAAAGGATTCGATTCCTGCCCCATTAGCAGGGCTGACTTTAAAGTCATACTTTAAATGTCCCCTTAACCCACATTCAATGTGGGTTAATTTAATATTTAAAATCAATTTACATTTCCAATTACATGCTATGCAGATTTAGCAACAATTGGATATGACGAGGGATTCATTGCATCTAGTTGAGGATCACGGTTCGTAGTAGTATAATGTGCAAGGCAAGTGCTTTGGTTTGGATCCTAACCGCAATGGCTATAGCTTTATGTGTTAGAGAGTGTAAAGCTGAAGACAAAAATAACTCACTTAATGGAAGCCAAGGAAAGGAAATTCATTTCGACCACTTTCAAGAAGACGACATTCATGTACATCTCGAGAGCCTGCTGTTGGCGCTGGTGGAGAAAATGAATTATGGCCACTGTTACGCGCTACTGTTCGATGAAGTGTATGAAAGCGTTTTGAATGAGTATTTCTTCCATCAGATTCATCGTGCCGCCCGTTACATCGTCAAAATCGCACAAGACGAAGATACCTTCAGCCCTCGTCCGGCATTAAAATGCATTCTCGAGGATATACGCCGTGTCGGATGCGGAGGTTACGTTCTACTTATGGCGAATGGGATACAGCTGGAGCGGCTGCTAAGATTCGGCGATAAGACACGCATCCTCGATACACGTGCCCGCTACATCATAATGCACAACTATCGACTATTTATACCGCAGCTAAATTACATCTGGAAGCGCATTGTCGATGTGCTGTTTGTACGCCCATTGAGAAGGAAGAACTTTAACTGGAAACAACAAAACCGTTCCAACTTGCCACCGGTATACGAATTAAGCACCGTCCCATTTCCCATGCCAATCAATGGGGTGTTTTTCTCGAAAATCGTTAACTTTTGGCAGGCGGGTAAATTCCGACTGGCCAACAGTACGTTTTTTGCCAACAAAACGAATGATCTGCGCCATCAAAGCATGCACGTCGTGGTGCTAGAACATACGCCGGCCGTGTTTAAACTGGAAACACGCGATGGAATGTCGTCAAGTGCAGTGGCGAGGAATGAATCCGACAACGAAAACAACTCTTCTGCACCGTCGTCTCCACCGAAAAGCTTCTACTATGGGCTGGAAATTGAACTACTCAAAGCCATTTCTAAGGCCATGCGCTTCGATATGGTGTTCTACGAGACGTTCGATGCAGATGTAGAACGATGGGGCACACTGCAGGACAACGAAACGCTAACAGGTTTGCTGAGAGAAATGTACGAAGGCAGGGCCGACTTTGCGCTCGCGGATTTACACCACACGGAGTACAATCTTGGCTTTATGGATCTTAGCATACCGTACAACACGGAATGTTTAACATTTCTTACACCCGAAGCACTGAGCGATAACTCGTGGAAGACGCTAATTCTTCCCTTCAACCGGGAAATGTGGGCAGGTGTGCTGATATCGTTGTTTTCGGTTGGTTTCGTGTTTTATGCCTTCTCCAACACGCTAACGTTAATTCATCATCACGAACGAGGCTACCAGCCGGAACAGGATCTGGTGCAGCGCCATTACAAGCGGAAACATCGAAAACCCAACACGTGGAGCAGATTTAGAAAGAATCGTTCCGGTGTAGTCTTCAAATCAAAAGTAATCCACGGCCTAACGCGACTACTTCGCAAGACGCACCGACATAAGAAGAGCTCCCGAAAAGGTACGCACTACTATTCCGCCAGTAGTTTGAAAAAGTTACAAATGATACCGTTCAAACGCAAGCCGGAACCCTGGCATGATCCCTTACCGGCGTATGACATTTTTGATACGTTTTCCGGTTGCATTATGTACACGTACAGCATGCTGCTACTGGTATCGTTGCCCCGTCTACCGAATGGATGGCCTCTACGTGTCCTTACCGGTTGGTATTGGGTGTACTGCGTCCTGGTAGTTGTCGCCTACCGGGCCTCCTTTACAGCCATCCTTGCAAATCCGATACCTCGGTTAACGATCGACACGTTGCAAGATTTGGCCGAAAGTTCCGTTCGTTGCGGTGCTTGGGGTGAACAGAACAAGCTCTTCTTCCAAATGGCACAGGATCCCTATTCGCAAGCGATAGGCGCTAAGCTGGAACACGCACCAAACCCCAACGAAGCGGTCGATAAGGTGAGCGAAGGAATGTACGCGTACTACGAAAACATCTACCTTCTGCGACAGTTGCGCTCGACGAGAAAGTCGGAAAAGGCACGACAGACGCTACACATCATGCAGGAGTGTGCGGTTCACATGCCGATATCGATCGGGTTGGAGAAGAACTCACCCCTCAAGTATCAGGTCGATCGGCACGTGCGGGCACTGATCGAGGGCGGCCTCACCAGAAAGTGGCTATCGGATGCGATCGAGCGGTTCCAGTCGAACGTTGAGCTACCACCGCAGGAAGCGACAATCGACTTGAAGAAAATGTACGCCGGCTTTGTGGCGCTCTGTCTCGGGTACGTGCTGGCCCTGTTTGCCTTCCTCGGCGAAAAGCTCTACTGGACGTATTACATCGAAACCAATCCGGCATTTGACAAATATTTACACGGCATTATGTTTCGCAAGCGTGTGTGAGTGGTGGAACATTCTGTATTTCCTTCACTAAACTACCATCATTCCACAGCAAGTGTTCAACACAAGTGTTACACCTATAGTTTTGTTGTTTTATTAGATGCTAGTTTCTATCCTTTTTGCTGCACACTTTCCATAATACACGGCTTTTTTTCTTTAGTTTTAAAATCCATTCCATTGTTTTGCATTGGTTAACACCACATTTTGTTATGCTAGAATTTTACATATTTAACATGGTTTTAATTTTGCCTCCGGTGTTCTTTTAGTAATGCACCTGTATTTTATTCAATTTGGCCTAACGTTGCCGAAAGCCGGAAACACTGTTAAAGCCCTACACAATTACTAATCGATGCAATAAAACTAAGGTGTACCGGCTTAATGCACACTTACTTCTACACTGGTATGTTCACGTCCGTAATGTGTTCAACGATGAACTGCGTGTAATGGTAAATGGTTGTTACTAATTAGAACTCTGCACTTATCGAACAATCGAATTACGGAAATAAATTGGATAAACCAAAAAAAAATCTTTAATTTCTTCGTCATTTTTTGTCAATGGCAAATTTACTGCGTATTCGGGATCATTATGGAGCAAAAGAGCCCTGGTTTACCAATCACAGCAAATCACACAACGTTATGCACTTGTCAAACGAATAAACGGCCACTAATGATAAAAGTCTATGCGGTATTCAATTACACAAGGTTCAACAGTCTGTTCTCCAAGTGCGTTTGCAATTCTGTTACAAAATGTGAGCATAAAGCACGGAATGCGTGCGGCGAAATAGGTTTTAAAAGAGGTAACTAACCTGTTCTATTCGCCCGCGCGCGTTTGTGGCAATTGATATTTACATTAGAACACCTGTATTTAGTTAAAAATCAATGAACCTGAGCCAGAATTAAAACCGTGAAAAGTTCTACATCTAGCCTGTTAGTCTCTCGTACCTATTTGGCTCTACAACCCTGGTCACTTTTTTGACTTGCTGTGGCTAATCCTATGACTTTAATGGCGCATAGGCCTAATAGTTTGCGTATGGAACAGCACGATCCAGCCAGAATCGAAATCGCGCATGATTTGAGTAATTATTTATTTGTTGACGACTTCGAGTGAGAAATATGCGATGATATCACATACTTAAAGCAAAAGATGTACTCGTTCTGTTCATCACTCTCGGAAGATGGTAGAAACATTCCCTCGAGTACAGAGTGTCCGAGCATGAACCTTAATGCTCCCGGTAAATTATATCTACAGCTTGTTGGAGATTTCTACACTTCGGATATTACAATGCTGAAGTGCCAATGATGTATGCTCATCGATTGGGCTGCATTTTCTTCTAGATTCTGTTTTATTCACTTAACACAATGTTCAAATTAGTCAGTACGGATAAACATTGCAATGTTCAATGTTTACCCGCAACAACACTGGTTACGTTAAACATAGCTGCATTTTTCGTTTGTATTTTTTTGTTTGCGTTTCTTTTTATTTTGTAAATCATTAGTCTATTGCTAACTAAACTTCTATTGCGTACGTTACCAAGAACGGAAGATTATCAAATCGTACGAAACGTAAGATGCACCCAGCCTGATAACGTTTGTCGTCGCTATACGGTATCGCAATCTGCAAATCTGCATGGAACATGAACACGGCCATCAAATAAAAACGTTAGTGCTACTGGAAACTCTAAAAAGGACTTATTCAGAACGTTTGCAAAGTAAATTTACAGTGAGATCGAGTACGATTGCGTCATCTCAATTATAACGTACACTAACTCATAACTAGGATTACATTATTTCTTATATCCGACCGTATGCACTCGGTAAGCATAAGTATTGTCCAAAACAAAAAATGTATCTCGGTTTGCAAACATCCTACAACGCGATCTTAGAAAATAGCTCGATACAAGTAAATGAAATAGTGGTGGTACGAAGAAGTGTGTTAACGTCCCCAGTAAAAATGCACGTCCAAACTCATTTAATTAAGTTAACTTTATGATGGTAATCACAGTACTGATTCTACATTCATGCTGTAGAACTCGTCGGGAAATAAAAGAGAACGAAAAAAAGGAAAATACATTGCTATGTAATGCAATTATTATTTGCCGTCGGAAAGTGGATTTCTGTACGTCTGCTTGGTAATATAGGGATGCCCTCTGCATTATTTCATCATTATTTGCTAAGTGTTAGCGGATTGACTTACTTAAAAATGAACCAATCGTAACTTTCGGCTGCCTTTATCTAAACTTGGTACTTATACTTAGGTAAATCATATTTATTTCACTTAAATGAGACTGAAAACATGTTTTCATTACTTCGTATCTTTGTTGCGCTATTGGTTCAATGTGTTGAAGTAAAAAAAAAACATATCTATATAAAACAATCAAAAAATCATACAGCTCACTCACGAGTGATGCTCAGTCTAAAACTATTTTATGAATTATCTTTCAACACGGAGTTCGCAACGAGTACTGTTGTATTACGATTATTACAAGCTTGTCAAACCGGGTTTTTATTACACTTCGTCTGTAAAAACTAATTTCGAATTTCTATCCATCCATCTTTCATGTTTTGTTCCTCGTTGATCAGCTAATGATCTCCCCGCATGGAAAGAGAATTTGCAGCAAATAGTTTCTTTTCTCATCATACGTAACCACTCTTTCACCTCTCGGATTGCACCAACAAGTGTGTCATTCTATTTTATTACTTTTTTTTTTACTGAGTCGGGCTATGATGCGTTTAGCGTTTGCGAAGTACATTGTAGGGTTGATTTTGTTGTTACGAATAGATTCATAAATTAGTATCGATTGCGCGTAAAAATATACAGACCTCCAGAGTAATGAAATCACGTAGCATATCTGAAATTGTACGGAAACATTTGCACACACTCATTAGTATTTTGAATGAAATGTTAAGAATTACTTTTTTTTTTTTGTAGCGAAATGAGATCTAACGCAAATTACAGTTTACAAAGGAATCTTTCTCTTGTATTGAAGTTAATTTTTATCATACCGGATTTTCATAAAACCGAATCATTTCAATCTAATTTGAATAAATGACTCTCTAACTAAAGCTTCATATGAATGATTCTTTTCATAAGATTCATAAAGCACAACGCTAGAAAATTAAGTCAAGGCATATTAGAAATATCAGGCCTCGGAATCGTGAAGTTGTAGAGTCAGGAATGAAAAAGAATCATAATTGCCAACTGTTAATTATCACAACACTCGCTGTAGCTTTAATAGACGTATTTTTGAAGATGTACTCTACAATGGTCTAAAATCTTAACTGTGATTGGTCGTTAGTCTTTGATTTAACAAATAATGTATAAGCCCCTAAAGGCTTTGTCTGTAAATCGCTCAACGTAAAATTAGGTTATTCTAACATTTTTTAAGTTAATCGATTTTGAATATCTGGTTTATAAGACCAGATCGTCGATCTTTGTTATGTCAGAACAGAGTCCAGATATATTGAAGTAATCATGAATATTGTTGTGTAATCTTTGTGAACAGTAAACATTAGTATTTAAATTGTCTTCCAACCAATGATATGTTTATGCTTACCGTTTTGTCCACAGACGAGCAATTCTGTCGTGCTCTTCTCTATTTTGCAGATATTGAGTCGCAATACTTCCAACCAGCGGATCAGCTAGGGGGCAAACATTGAAAAATTAAGTAGTTTAGTAAAAAATACAACATAAAATCATGTTTTTTTTCTTGTTACATACCTGGATTACAGTCTGTCAGCAGGGAACAAATAGATAGCAACACTTTCGATATGGTCAATGCAGGTGACCAGTTATCTTTTAAAATGTCCAAGCAGATTACACCTTGGCTGTTTATGTTGCAATGATATATCCTAGTACGGAATGTTACCTAGTCCATAGGAAAATAAACGTTTAATACTGTATCGAAAGTTTCGAAGGTTCTGCTTTCACTTACCTTGGGTGGTTTGAAAGGATATTCTGGGGAAAAATGTATATCCAAGAAAAACACACCGCCCTCATAAACTGAACCGGGTGGACCGAGAATGGTTGAAACCCACTCGTAAAGGTTATCACCCTTCGGACCAGCACTGCAATTCGGTGGTGGATCGAGCGTAATTTCCGCCAGCTCTTTTTGGATTCGTTTAGCAGACGTTCCTAAGGCTTTCGATATTTTGGGATTTGATTTTGTTTCCTTTGTTTCCGGCTTCGGTACCGTGGCTTCTGCACCGGTAGCTGTTCCACTCCCATTGCCATTGCGACGTCCGCCGGCACTGTTATTTCCATCACTGTTACTGCTACTGCCACCACTGCCGCCACCGTTACCAGTGCTGCTTGACCCGGCACTTGTCGACATTTTGTAGATGTAGTCTCAAATTGTGCTAAAAGAGAAGAGAACAAAACACCAAACATTTGTTTAGATCATTCATTTTGTTAAATCATTTAAAGCATCATATTTTTACACAACTTTTTGAAAGCTCGGCACGGTACAAATATCCAAGCTTTCACCAAACCATAACAAAGTGCAATAAATCTCTATGTTTCTTCTTGTTTGACTCTGACACCCTTGTTAACACTCCCTTTTCTTATTTAGCTCCAAAACATCCTTACTCGGCCTACAAATACCCTACCAAGCGTTGGCTGCTCTCAGCACCTTGTATTACCTCCTACCCATTGACAAATAATCGAGTCCTGCCGATGTGTAGAGCGCACGATCAAGTCGAGCTTCGAACCCAGATCGAACGGGTCGATGAGTTGAACATTTCCAACTTTACCGCTTTACCGTCCTTTATTAATTATTAGCAGGAAAGTTCTTAATTTGTTGGAAATTGTGCGATTCATTCGTAAATGTATCTTATTCAAGCTTGTTGCGAACTGAACAACTATTTTCTACAGCTTTTCAGATCGACGAGCAGAAACAAACCACAGCATATCTTACACTTAATATGTCTTAATTTGTGTTAATTAATTGATAAGGACTCTTCGTGAATAACAGACTAGTCTTAACATGGCAAAAAACTAGCAGCTTCACACGATACACACTGCATACAACAGAACTTCCTCCCTGGTTCTGTCTCATAACAGCGGCCATTTTGGCTATAATACAGAAGCGATGAATGCATTTCACATCACATTTTTCTCTCCCGTGCGCGAAATTATATTCACAATCACATAGCTTGCACTGCGACAATAGTAAAATGCACTGAAACAATCAAAACTGCATTCGATTTCTGCAATTACATTATGCTACCAACCAAACGAACGCGTCCGCCTTTCCGCTATGCCGGATCGATCTTGGAAGTCTATGAACCGGGCAATGTCATTTACTCTCGGCCTTTGCTATTACACCACAAACACTAGCAAAACTCTCCGTCTAGCAGGCTACAGCTTATGCGGCACCGCACCGTACGATTGCACGAAGAAACCCGTACAAACGGAGAACAAATTTTTCCAAAGGATTTCGCTATCGATTGATTGCAATCCTGGCATGCGGAACAGTTTTGACCAGCTTCGTCACAAACAGCTAAATTTTTCTTCAAGCCTTGCTATTTGGTTTTCTTCCTCAATGGTCCTACCATTCCACAACATTCTTTTTTTCTACCACTCTCTATAGTCTGACACAAACCCATGCATTTTGCGCTGCACACTGCCTCGAGAGAATCTCGTTTTGCATACCGTTGTATGTTGGGACCTTTCTACTTTTTAGTAACACTTATTAAATGGCTTTAATCACTGCAAAAATTACCTTTTCGACCCTTTATATTCGGAACTACGTCGGCTTTGTTCACCACCGCTTGCTTTACCTTAAGCCTCGGCCAAAGGTATGAAAAATCAAGCAAAACCAAGATAGACACAAGAACGGTTCGACGAATGACAGCTTGCTGTTTGACATGGATAAAGGTTTATAGAGGTCGCTTGATCCCGGTACCTTTGTAGGGCTTTGCGGCTCAGAATGCAAAATGTACTTTATTTGATAACGTTTTGAATTCACATCTGGTATTTTTTCCACAATAATTGCATTTCAATCCGTTGTAAAACAAATTTATTTTATTGTAGTACAATATGGCGAGATATAGAAGCATACATTAGAAGGATGAAAGTTCTAAAGAAAAAGAAAAATTATATCATAAAAAATGGTTTATTGAATAAAAGAAACAACAAAACAGAAACCGCAGTGCTGTTCTCCCTTTCCAACAAAAACGATTAACGCGTGGCCTTGCGATCCCATTATCCCACTCATTCCAGTGGAAGTACTATACTCTACAGGATCCAATTAACACCACAGTAAAGCACGGTTCAGACCAAAATTCAAATTATATTCCATCAGCGATTCATTTGATAAAACCGACCATTACTCACCGATGACCACGCGAGCGAAAACAACACAATATTTGATACTAGCAGCCTGAAATTATGCAATCTACATACATTTCATACCGAACACAGAAGCACGTGTACGTTTTACATTTTTGCAAACATTTATTTCGCACATTGTGCAATGATCATTAACATTCTGGTTGTATCGTTTCACTTAGCCCGAAATTTGGCTTACAGCATTACCAAGCGTACTGGCCAACTGTGTCAGCGTGGACTGTAGAGGTGCAAGAGCCGCCACGTTCAGCGCACTAATCCTGCTCACGAGCGTGGATATTATGAGCTGAACGTTTCCGATCGCCGGCACCAAAGTCGCTAGAGATGTTCCGGCTCCATTGAGGACGGTTGCGATTTGATTCGTAGCATTCGCGATCAGTGTGGTAACAGTGGTCAGTACACCTTGCGGAACGAACAGCAACGAGATTACGGAGTTGGCCAATCCGTACAGCAAAGAAAGTGCGTTCGCAATAACGGACGACAACACGGACTGGGACGTCGCTCCAACTGTGGTGCCAAGATTGTTCAAAAGTGTCGTGATTTGGGCTACCAAATTGCTGATCGCCTCTGACAACGCTGCAAGCGTCCCATAGACAATCTGTGGAGCTCCTTGTGTGGCCTAAGGGTTGATCGCATAATTAGTACGAATTCACGAGAACGAAACACTGGCTAACGAAGAAAAGTTACACTTACCACAGCAAGGCTCAACGCAAGTACAAGAACGCACACGGCTTTCATTTTTCTAGTAAGGCTGCTTGTAACGATCGTAACTGACGATCTAAACGATTTACCGAAGAAGAATGATAAATTTACATGTTTATGCAATGTCTTATATAGTCGAAATAAAAAAAAAGGTGAACCCACAACGACGACGTCAAACAAATTGGAACAATCAATTAATTGTGCGCGAAACTTCGCGATCGCACAAGCTGTCCTATTTCTAGGAAGTTGATCTGATGCTGCTACCCGTACAGCAAACACGTGCAATACCAGGTCCAAAAGTTTGGAACTCTCAACGCTCTCATAGCGGATGTCTGACACGAACCGAACAGACTAGGGAAATAGAAAAACAAGTATGAAAAACTGCAAACAAATACTGTAAAGTTGTACAAAAACTGATAACAATTGCGTGTTAAAGATTTATTGTATGGATCTGATGCTGGGAAAGGAAATTTGTTTAGTTGTTGGTGAGAAGGAATGTTTTCTTTTTCTTCCCATTTCAATATTGGACTGTTTTTTTTTTGGACACATTCAATAAGCAGCACAAAGGCATTTGAATGAAATTGATTCTGTAAAAATTGTGACGCGCACTCTGCCCAGTGAATGAATGTACTGTTGGCAAGCTGTTTTCCTATTCCGTATAAAATGTCGCATATGTTATTCGAGCTTTTGCAGCATTTGCTTTGGGATTGTCCCGTACTCGTCAAGCTTAAGAAAGTCTCCGGAAAAACCGGGGTTTAACATTGAAAACAACGTTTGATGTACATGGAATTTAATTAAATTCTTACCTTAAAAATTTATTAAACTAACACTTGCCACAAATTTAGTAGCTCCTGGACTGTAGTACACTGAAGATCTCATCTCCACCAGTTTTCATAGCCGATCGCCTAGAGCCTCAAGATTCAGTTCTGAACTTGAGATTGTAGACATTCAAGGATCAGGATCAAACTCTTTGGAGGCCCCTGGCGGAATGGCAGTTAAGGCCCCCAACATTATGACTCCTTAGTTCTTGATCAAAAGGAGGGGGAGTTCTCGCTGAACGACGAGGCCACCGCAACCGGCGGCCTTTGGATACACCTAGCGGATTCCAACTCCGCACATAGGTTAGTCCTCCACTGGTTGGAGCACCAAAGGCCAAAGGCCTTCAAGGAGCTTCATCCGTACACAAGGTAGGTCTGGCTATACATGTAAGTTTCGTAGAGATCAACAATTAAATTCCACCTGGGATCTTCAATTGCTGTTGATCATACTTTCTTTGCATCCGTTGTTGCTGCAATGACATTCTTACAAGATCTTCGTCCGGTCTGGAGAGTCATCTTTCGGGTTTGGAGACTCTACGTTGTATTATTCCAGTTCTCGAGGTGACTCATGAGTTTTAAGCTTATGATCATTATGATGTATTACATGTGAACACAGACGTATCAGATTTACACTGAAATGTATTAGCAGTAGGAATTCGTCTAAGGACACCGTCACCAGACGTTCCTATAGTTCGTAATCTATACGATCATTAACTTATCATTATCTCATTGATCGTGCCTAACTTCCTGTTAGCTAATCACAACTCTTACGAATAAAACAACTACACAACTAAATTGTATTTTATTGAACGATCAACTACACATGCTATAGTTAATTGCGCTCTTTACCATATTAAGGCATGATAATTGCCGCTATTGGTAGTTGTATGAAAGCTTTCCTTTCTTCTAGTGCGCGTTGTTACGTTGAACCAACAACACCATACCAAAGCCTGGACTTAATGGCTTCCCGTTCAGTGTACTATATCAGGTGTTTTACAAGCAGATGTGTACAGATGTTACCAGAAGTCCAATTAACCGTGTGCCGTTTTTAATTCTAGCGTCTTGTTCACTACCCACATTACAGCATTTAAATTGACATGCTCTGACCGGATCAGTGCGGAATGTACCTTAACCAACCTATATCCCAAGCACGAGGGAACGTTTGTGCTTCAGTACATACCGGAGCATGCATACGCGTTAACCTTTTCCCAACTCATGGTCACTACCGTCGATCACACCATTCTTGCCCAACTGGCTCGATTTATTACGTACGTGCTGGTGAACGATTCTGCCTGCGTTACTAACATCATTGTACCAGCTAACACCTCCATCCAGCAATTGCTCATCGTCAAAACAGGGCTTAGTGCAATTAGTTTCGCGAAAAATGACATACTGTACTTGCTGTCCATAGAGGAGGCCAATTTAAATCACATCCCCCCGACACTGGGAAACCTGAAGAATTTAAGCTACATTAAAATTAATCATACTCCACTGCAGCAGCTTGATGTGAGCCATTTTTGCCACCTTCCACGATTGCATGTAATCGATCTATGTCACAACAAAATACATCTCATCACTGGACAGCAATATCCCAAGTGCGGTCCGCTGCTGGTGGAAATATGGCTGGCAAACAATCGTCTGAAGAATTTAAACCTGAACGTGTTTGTTCCGTTCAGCAATCTGGAGGCTTTCACAGTGTCGAACAATATGATCGAGACAATTTCTGGAGCATTCAAAAACACGCAAATTAGTGAAGTATCGCTCAGCAATAATTTGATCTCAAAGTTAGACCTGTGCGAATGGAGCCCGATGCCATATGTAACTAACCTCTTCATGGAACATAACAAGCTTACAAACGTGCCAAAGTGTCTAGGAAGAATGCCCAACCTGCTCGTCATTAACCTCGAGCACAATCAGCTGCAGAACGTTTCGATCGATGAACTTCGTGAGCTGAAACAGTTGGAGTTGCTGCGACTGTCCTGGAACCCGATCGTATCGTTTGCAATGCATGAACATTCCCTTCCACCCAGTCTGAAAGAGTTGGACATACGTCACATTAGCTTGCAGTTCCTAAACATATCGCCAAAAGTGGCACAAGCGGTAATGATACAAACGTAATTGGCGGCACGCCGGGAATCACTGCTTGTAACAAAAGGGTTCAGTTTTGGTTTGTTTTGGAACGATCGAAGAGAGTTCTTAAATAAAACATCTGAAAACGATTAAGCTCGTTACCTGTTAATGTAACAAATTGATGATTTAATTCAAATCTCATTCCACGAGTGAGAGTTCTCTTCTGCAGACTCGCGACACAATACTACGCAGGGCTCACTGTCCTGTTGCGGGTAATTTCCAGTCACGGAAGAATTGGCTGGCCAAGAACTCTCGAGGTTGTAGAACCATAGAAGAAGGATGGATTGAGGATTAATGCGACGAAGACAAAGTACCTGTTTGCCAGATGCTCTGACCACGAAAGAGCTCAAATGGGAAGCATATTATTAATTGACGACGATAATCTGGAAGTAGTGAAGGAGTTCTGCTACTTTGGATTGAACGAGATAACAACATAACCAGGGAAATAAGAGGGCGCATTGTTTAGGGGAATCGTTTTACAAACTCCAGGCATCCAGAAGACTCTAGCGCACTGATACGTCCGATAGTCCTCTATGGCCACTGGACTATGTTGGCAAAAGGACGCCACAACGCTCATTTTTTTCGAGCGACGAGTACTAAGGGCTATCCTAGGTGTTGTGTACGAGCAGCATGTGTCCAGAAAGTGATTGAAGCCGGAAGGATACGGTGTTTGGGTACGTGTTTAAGATGTCAGACTCACAACAAGATCGATGATAGCGCAAATTGGAGTCAAAGTTGCTTCAATCGTGGATGGTACAAGGTTGCATCCTTGGATCGAGATTCCTGAATATTGATTGGCTTTAGATTGTATTGTCATTTAGATATACAAATCCGCAAAATGTTACAAGTACTCCGACTGTATATTTAACTGCAAAACTATTAATAAATTAGCCTTAGATCTATTAAAAAAGGTAACTGACAGACATCTCATACTCTGCCACATGATCATTGGATAATTTACTGACACCCTTAAAAAGCTATCGATCCTCAATTCTATATATTCTTCTTTTGGGGATCCCCAATTATCGTGAGCAACTCTCATCTAACGTAGTTATACAGTGGTGGTCTACGCGGAAAGTCATCCCGCTTGAAGTCCTCTGGAAGGCTAGCCCCCCCCCCCCCCCTGATGATATCCCATTGTCACTTTACATAACATGTACGAACAATGGACTATACGTTAAGCAACAGTTAAGGGAATGCATTTCTGATAAACAATTGTTACCGAGGGCACGATTAGTAAATGATTAGTATAATAGTACCCTACCGGCCCATTTAAATCTCAGTCCCGTGGGTACAGCTATCCCGATTGTGTTATAAGATGAATATTGAGTGGAAAAGGTTGTCGTTTTATCGCTTCTGTCGTTTACTCTTTCTAATCAACCTAATTTTAAACTTTCAGCCTGTTCCTTGTCAGTATCGCAGTGATGCACTGTTCAGCGTTTCAGTTTCGTTGCCAACAGATAACGAAGAATTACACCTGCACGATCACTAACTATAATCCAAAGCTGGAAGGCGCGTTCTTGTTTAACCACGTCCCAAACCAAACGGACATTATCGATTTTAAAAACCTCATTCAAGCGACCGTGGGCAGTATGATATTTAGCAACATACCGCGCAGTGTCGGCACCATCTCCTTCAGTGGATCGAGCACAGTGCGTGCTATGGTTGTGCCGCGGAACATTTCCTTTACAGAAATTATCGCTACCGAGCCGACCATGGTTAGGATGCGGTTCGAAAGGAACTGCACACTGGCCAAGTTGTTCGTGATGCAGAGTAGCATGACAGCGATTCCACCAACGCTAATCAACCTGCCAAATCTATCCTTCTTCAAACTGAGTTCATCGCCTATCGAACAGATTTATCTAGACCAGTTTTGTAACTTATCGCAACTTACTGCACTTAACTTTCGATACAATCTCATCACCACTGTAACTTTCCGCAATGGTTCCGCCACGGCTCGGTGCGTTACGGTGCTAGACAAGCTCCTGCTTAGTAACAATAAGATTCGAAGTGTAAATATGACAGTGTTTGCGAGCATGCAGGAGCTCCGGATAATCGATTTTGAAGACAATTTAATAGAGACAGTAGAAGGACGCTTCACAAATAGCAAAATTGCGTCACTCATACTGGCGAACAACAATCTGCTAACGATAGATCTATGCCAATGGAACACGATGCCATTGATCAATTCGTTTTCCCTGCATAAAAACAGTTTACAGCTGCTTCCGAAATGTTTGGGACGCATGCCGAGGGTGAAGTTCATCAACTTTAACCACAACAAGCTTACCCAAATTACGATGGATGCATTCGCGATGCTGAAAGAGATCAGATCGTTATTCTTCTCAACCAATGCAATAAGATCGATCGCTCGAAGCCGTAGGCCAGTACCTGCGAGCTTGAAGGAAATCTATTTAGAAAACAATTTTCTCGAGTTGGCGAATGTTAGTAAGTTATTTCCACCCTCGGTCAAAATCTACATCTAGATGAGTGTTTGTCTGTGAGCGGGATTCCCATGATCCCATGGTGGGTTAATGTGTTTTTAATACGATTACTGATTCATTTCAATAAATGGAGGCTATTTTGTTAATCCCGACGCTTCAAACGACTGTGTCTTTGTTTGTGTCATACGTTTTTGCAACAGGGAAAATTGTCAGAACGCAATCCGTCCGATCGTAGTTGGAAAAGAAATGGTCGGTGAAACGTGTGCTAGTGATTTGCTCGGAACCCGAAGAAAGCAAAGATTGTACATCATTTTGTTCAAATACTACCCACTGATGATCATCTGCTTCAAGCCATTACCGATACTGGGCTACAAGATGGTTTGCAAAACAGCAATAAAACACCACTGCTTCATAGACCATCTAAATCCCAGGATGACAAAACTCAGCTCTTTACGAGCCAACCTACCAGCAGACGTTGCATTCGTACAGTTTCGACATCTCGAAACCTCAACAATCGATCATACGATCTTCAACTATTTAGATCATTCCGTTGAGAGTGTTCGAATCGTGGATTCGCGAGCATTACTAAAGCTTATTGTACCCGCCAACTTCACCATCAAACAACTTACGGTGGAAAAAACCCATCTCGCATGGATACACTTCCAAGCAAATCACGCCATCACTGGGGTGTGGATCACCTGGAGTTACCTGTACCAGATACCACCATCCCTGAGAAACTTGAAGAGCTTAAATTATATACAGCTGAAAAACTCCTTAGTTCAGCACCTAAATTTGGACCTTCTGGAGTGGTGCAGCAAGTTAGATTCATTGGATCTTACGCACAACAATATACACACGATCACGACCACTCTAAACGATGAGCAACGAAGATCCCTCTCCTTACTGAACCTGAGCCACAATCAGCTTAGAATCATCAATTTAGAGGTACTTTCTCCGCTTGGATGGTTTAAAGATGTTAATTTAGCGCACAATAAGATAGAATTGCTCGTTGGACGATTCGCCAGTGATTATCTCTCGACGCTTACGCTTGCGCACAATCGCCTTAAAACGCTCAACTTTTGCCAATGGAAGCCGATGCCGAGCCTCCAATCGATATCCCTCGCTTCGAACGAGCTTTCTCATGTTCCGAACTGTATGAACCGTCTATCAGGTCTCTCGATCATTTGCTTCAGCAACAATAAGCTGACGAGCGTAAGTATGGACGTGTTTGGCGAGATGCACAATCTAACCGATTTGGATTTAACAGCCAACCGTATTTCGTTGATTAAATTTCGAGAAGAAAGATATCCCAAACGATTGGAAAGGTTGATTTTTAAGAGCAACAAAATAGAATGTAATAATCTTGGCGATTTGCCATTTTGTCCACTGGACATTGAATTCGAAAAGAGCCAGAACCAGAGTAGCTGGGAGCGAACTAATGTTAGGTTTCTTAAGCAATTAATAGTTATCACTTGAGTATTCGCATAAGGATTGTTCCATGCTTCATGGAGCCTAAACTTTTGTGTTTAATTATTGGAATATGGAAAGAACGAAGCGTACCCAACACGATATCCTGTACTAGTGACGAAACGTTGAAGGTGGAGTTGAGGTCTTAAAGTGTGGTTCGCCCGAATTATAAGTATACTACTGAGTCGGAGTAAGTCTAAAGGAACTTAAAAAAATCATCCTCGAGCTTCTGATCTGCGAGTTCATTGAACCAGAAATATAAGAGACTTTTATAGTAGCTTAACCCAGCGTTAATAAGGTCTTCGACGAATTCTGTCCAAGGGAAGGTAGAAACACAATCATTAATGAAAAACAAAACTAGACTCGAACATCAAACAATTTGGAAAGACAGATCAACACTGGGACGCTATGTGATCTGCCAATGACTTAAGATTCGTACCATAATAGTAATTGATCTCCGGTATGAACTGTGGCGGATTAACCTATGAGCGGAGGTGACAACCGCCAGGGGCCTCGCCGAGCAGGGGGGACATCGTTGTTTAGCGAGGACATAATGCTGGGGGCCTCAACTGTCATTCAGTTGGAGCTTGATCCTCCACTGGATATGAAGGCTCTGAAGTTTGTATCGACTAGTTTGTTGGTCTGTCACACAATTTTCCAAGAATTTGGACGAGAGTTTCCAAAAAACTGTCTTTACAGAAGAGAATTTCATCAAGCAGCTTAATATCGGTATAATCGTTTGCTCAAAAACTCTAGCAAACATGACTTTTCAGTTGATCTCCATACGAAAAATAACACGATCTACACTCAACACTTGCTATTGTAAAGCTTTCACACGTGTAGTTCCGATGTGTCGTTGGGTATTTGTTAGTAATTTTGGTTTCTAACCATTTGCACTTGTTATCGAGTTAATATTAATCTACTCTTACTGTTATTATAAAAGATTTTAATGTCTATTTAGGAAATTGCATACGAATTGTCACGCTACCGGTCGTTCATTATTTAGGAACAAATTGTGTCTATTTGGGTTGTATTACCAG